>JABXJD010000112.1:1355000-1367500 GCA_013375575.1 Percina caprodes
GTGCAGGTCTCTGTCTGTCCCCCAGGTGGTCCACCAGGTGTCGGACGCCGTGTCGAGGGGAGCGAGGGTGCTGCGGGGGGGGAAGCGCCTGGACGGCTCCTTCATGGAGCCCACCCTGCTGGCCGGCGTCACCACGGAGATGATCTGCACCCAGGAGGAAACCTTCGGCCCACTGCTGCCCGTCATCAGGTACCCACGCTCACCCGTAACCCATGGTTACATCGCCCGTTACCCATGGTTACATTGCCCGTTACTCATGGTTACATTGCCCGTTACTCATGGTTACATTGCCCGTTACTCATGGTTACATTGCCCGTTACTCATGGTTACATTGCCCGTTACTCATGGTTACATTGCCCGTTACTCATGGTTACATCGCCCGTTACTCATGGTTACATCGCCCGTTACTCATGGTTACATCGCCCGTAACCCATGGTTACATCGCCCGTTACTCATGGTTACATTGCCCGTTACTCATGGTTACATTGCCCGTTACTCATGGTTACATTGCCCGTTACTCATGGTTACATTGCCCGTTACTCATGGTTACATTGCCCGTTACTCATGGTTACATTGCCCGTTACTCATGGTTACATTGCCCGTTACTCATGGTTACATCGCCGTTACTCATGGTTACATCGCCGTTACTCATGGTTACATTGCCCGTTACTCATGGTTACATTGCCCATTACTCATGGTTACATCGCCCGTTACTCATGGTTACATCGCCCGTTACTCATGGTTACATTGCCCGTTACTCATGGTTACATCGCCCGTTACCCATGGTTACATCATTACATCATTACATACGTGTTTATCCCTCCGGGTGTCCTCGGGTCAAATTAGACCTTGTGTTGTCTTCCCGTCAAAATTGAAAATCAACACTTTTGTTGACGCTTTTATCGATGTTTTTAACAGTTTTGATGCATTTTTTTCAATGTTTCTCATGTTTTTTGATGTTTTCAACACTACGTAACACTAACTTATTAACTTTAGTTTTACAGTTATTTTTGGAATTTCTGGTCTTGGGTCTATGGTCTGGAATTTATGGTATCTTGTGTCTGTTTGTGATTTTCCAGATTCACCACGGAGGACGAGGCTCTGGCGATCGCCAACGCGTCCAGCGTCGGGCTGGCAGGTAATGTCCACCTCAGCCGTGTTAGAGACGGACGGAGACACCGCTGTGGAAGGTCCTTATAGGGTCCTTCTGCAGACGGATGCTGCTGCATCTTAACCCTGGTGGTGTCTTCCCTGTCGGGACCCTCTCGTGTCCCTCGGGTCAAACTGACCCGGGACTTATTTGGGGTTTTAAAAACTGAAATAAGATTTTCCTTCATAATCTATTAACAAATATTGTCTTTATCTCAATTACCAACAATTGAGATAACATACTGGGCTGTAGTCAAGACCACCTTTGTTGAGTCCAAGACCAGGACTAGTCAAGACCGAGTCAATACCGGGTCCAAAGAGGTTTGAGTCCAAGTCAAGACCGAGTCCAGGACAGAATAAAGGTCTTATGCATGAGAGTAGCAAGACCATCATTTTGGGTTCCACTTTCCCTCCAATATTATCATCAACATAATAAAGACACCTGGACTCGGTCCAGACCAGAAGCCCAAAAGCTATATGTGGCAAGACCAGTGGCCAAGACCGACAAGTCCAAGACCATAGAAACACGGTCTCGAGACCGGACTCGAGTCCTACAGCCCCGATAACATAACAACTATGTTCAGGGAATGAATCAGTCTCTACTAGAACACTATTAAAGATGGAAGTGGGGTTCGTTTTTATCATCAGGTTATAATTCATGTTAAAAATCACTATGGAAACAACATAAGTGTCATATCCAGAATAATGTTCTGAGTCAGGAATACATGTTTATCAGGAAATAAGGTAAGGTGCTGATTTCAGGTAGAAAACATGGAACTGGGACCATTTTTCTTCTTAGAAACATTTCAAATGATCTGATCTTCTGATGTTTTGCAGCGTTTTACTGACGATTTTGTCACTTTTTCAATGTTTTTTGCAGTTTTTTCACAATTTGTTGGCAATTTTTCTGATTTTTTTTTAATGTTTTGCAGCTATTTACTGACGATTTTTTAAAATATTTAAATATTTTTGGCACTTTTCACAATTTGTTGGCGCTTTTTCAGATTTTTTATTTTTATTTTTTTATGTTTTTGCAGCGATTTACTGACGATTTTGTCATTTTTTAAATATTTTTGGCACTTTTCACAATTTGTTGGCCCTTTTTCTGATTTTCTTCTGTTATTTTGGACTGTTTCTGTTGTGTGAGGCTTATTGCGACGTCCCATTTATCCTGAAGTAACAAAACATGAAACCATGTGACCTTAAACCTCGCTGTGATCTGTCGTCTGTCCTCAGGTTACTTCTACTCGCAGGACGTGGGTCAGATCTGGCGGGTGGCGGAGGCGTTGGAGGTGGGGATGGTCGGAGTCAACGAGGGCCTCGTGTCCACCGCCGAGGCCCCGTTCGGGGGGGTCAAACAGTCCGGTTTGGGCCGCGAAGGCTCCAAGTACGGCGTGGACGAGTACCTGGAGGTCAAATACATGTGCTTCGGGGGCCTCAAACCCTGAAACCCAACGGAGCCAGACCGTGGTACTACACACGCGTTTTACTGCAGTAATCCTTCAAGGTCCTAACTGTAGATCTCAGGTGGGAATTAATTTAATTTACCCATAAAATACACAAAATACCCCTTTAACCCTCGAGTTGTCTGCCCGTCAAAATTAAAATCAACACTTTCGTTGACGCTTTTTATCGATATTTTTAAGTTTTTAAGTTTTTATGTTTTTGTCCCTTTCTTTCAATGTTTTTCTTCTTAGAAAAATTTGAAACAGGGGAAATTTGACCTGAATACCACACAAGGGTTAAGCCCTGAATATAATATAATATGATATAATATAATATAATATAATATACCAGATAACTTTCCACTATTCAGATGTTTCCTATAGGAACATAAAACAAGCAACACAAAGGTCAGCTTGATGCTTTATTGTTCCCATTTACAATCATTTCTTTAATTTTTACAAGAGAGAGAATGATTTCTAACATGAAGACGACCTCATGAGTCACGTCCCCATACGTCCCCAGACGTCCCCGAACGTCCCCAAATCCAGTAAAGACCAGGACAGCAGTGCTAATGTTAGCATGAACTCTGATTAGCATCATCCGTGTGTCAGTCAGTTGAACGGCGCTTTATCATGGCACAAATAATACACTTTGCTAATAAATGTACCTTCAAACAAACAGGAGAAGAAGCTGCAGCGCCGCCACGTTGATTATGGAAGAAAAGGGAGATTAACTGGGATGAAATACGTAATAATGCACTAAACCGTTTTGCTAGATTTTTGTAAAATCCTTGTTTCTAATGTTCTGTAGTGGCCTGTTGATGTAAAATCTGTATTAGTTATGATTAAAATACTTCTACATGCTTCCAACGTGGGTCTAAAAATAACTCCAAGCATCAGAATTCAGCCGTTGATTTTTAATTTAAGGCCATTCATACACAACGTGTCCGTATTTGTCTTCTTGGTTTCTGAAGTCTTTGAACACATTTCAGACAGAATGCTGTCGACATTCAACGTTCTCTGATTGGTCGATCTGTTGCTCTGATTGGTCGATCTGTTGCTCTGATTGGTCGATCTGTTGCTCTGATTGGTCGATCTGTTGCTCTGATTGGTCGATCTGTTGCTCTGATTGGTCGATCTGTTGCTCTGATTGGTCGATCTGTTGCTCTGATTGGTCGATCTGTTGCTCTGATTGGTCGATCTGTTGCTCTGATTGGTCGATCTGTTGCTCTGATTGGTCGGTCTGTTGCTCTGATTGGTCCATCTGTTGCTCTGATTGGTCGGTCTGTTGCTCTGATTGGTCGATCTGTTGCTCTGATTGGTCGGTCTGTTGCTCTGATTGGTCGATCTGTTGCTCTGATTGGTCGGTCTGTTGCTCTGATTGGTCGGTCTGTTGCTCTGATTGGTCGGTCTGTTGCTCTGATTGGTCCGTCTGTTGCTCCGATTGGTCGGTCTGTTGCTCTGATTGGTCGGTCTGTTGCTCAGATTGGTCCGTCTGTTGCTCCGATTGGTCGGTCTGTTGCTCTGATTGGTCGGTCTGTTGCTCTGATTGGTCCATCTGTTGCTCCGATTGGTCCATCTGTTGCTCCGATTGGTCCATCTGTTGCTCCGATTGGTCCATCTGTTGCTCCGATTGGTCCATCTGTTGCTCCGATTGGTCCATCTGTTGCTCCGATTGGTCCATCTGTTGCTCCGATTGGTCCATCTGTTGCTCTGATTGGTCCATCTGTTGCTCTGATTGGTCCATCTGTTGCTGATGTTAATCAACAACAGACTGGAGATGATCAGAGATCTGAACAGATTTAGTCTCTCTGACTTCTTAACGTCACCATCAGCCACAACGTGTGTTCTGGACAGAATAATCTTTAAATCAAACAAATAGCAATTAAAATCCCTTTGATTAAAAAAAACAAAGTTTATATAAAACGTCATGTTGAGTCGATTGTGAACCAATCAGCTGAGAGCCCGGTGTTTCCCAGCATGCTCTGGGTCCGCCTGGGTCTTGCAGTCGGTGAAAAGCAACCGCGCCGCCTGGTCTTGGACCTGCGGCCGCCTCGCTCTCGTGAGGTCATCGTTGCCTACGTGTACGTGACGTCAGCAAGTTGGGATCAAGTCGGACACAAATCTACCCAGCATGCAACGGGGGCCGATCACCGGTGATCGATTCTGCGCAGACCTGGCTCATCTCGAACGAGCCTACTTTCCTTCCTGGTTGGGTTGAGACGCCCCCCATAGTCCCAGACTCATATTCTGAATAGGACCACGTCAGGCTAGCTGATGAGATTGACTCCCTTTAGATACTGGACCTGGGTTTTGAATGATGCATTTTTCAATACTCGACACTAATGAGGCAATTCGGGCTGAGCCTAAAAAGTCTTAAATCCAGAACCCAACCACAGCTGCATCGGCTGCTTAGAGTCCAGCTGAGCCTGACCGCTTCAGACCACTTCAGACCACTTCAGACCGCTGAAACCTTTCCGCCAACGACCCAAAATGATTTCACCGACAGTCTTTACTCTTGGTAAACTTGGTCTGGAAACATCTTCATAAATACCAAAATGTTGTGTGACGTGAATGTTAGGACGCCGGTTTTTAACGTGCGTGCATGCACTCATTTTCTTTGGAAGCATATTTCTTTACAGAGATAAATACCATTAGAAGATGTAAGTAATTATTGTGATACGGTAGTTTAATAAATAATAATAATAACCTTGTCACTGTGTAGATTGATGTTGTTGGGCAGGTCAGACGGATGTTAACCGCTGGAGGTTTTGGTTTTCTCAGCCTCTGTTAGTAAAATCACGGTCGCCAATGTTAGACGTGCCATAAAAACCGACTTTTATTCCTTACAGTGTTCTAATATGAAGTCAAAATGGTCTCAACTGTGATAAAATGTCCTCATAGTTCATGTAAAAAGACGGGATACGTGTTGTATTTCTGACTACAGATATTAATGGAAAATTAAAGAGGAAATTGTTATATTACATGTTGTGATGATTTCTTTGGGGGGAACTGGAGGGTCGCTAGTCCAAGTCCCTGTTTGGACCGGTAGCTGGAGATGCCATGGTGCTCTTGAGCAAGGCACCGAACTCCCAACTGCTCGTTTTTAAAGGGGCCCAGCCAATCAGATTCACCTGGTCTCAAATAGCCAGACCCTCCTCCACAGCGCAGCAGAGGAGGGTCTGGCTAGTCCACACAGCCTTCCTGGATGGAGAACTACGTGCTCTGGTTTGTTGGCATTTCTTTAAACCAATCACAATCATCGTGGGCAGGGCAAAGCGCCGGACGGAGCCACGGTGACGCTGCTAAATCATCTCAGGAAGGAAGTAGTTTTGTGTACGTTCAGAAGTAGTTTTAGTCGTCAACAGAGACTCTGATTGGACAGATAGTCTAGCTAGCGGTCTGGATTTACCCTGCAGAGATCTGAGGACCAGGTACCCATAGTCCTCAGATTGGACAGATAGTCTAGCTAGCTGTCTGGATTTACCCTGCAGAGACCTGAGGACCAGGTAACCAGAGTCCTCAGACATCAGCCGCAGGTTAGAGCACCAACACAGAGACAGAGGACGGGGACGGACATCCGGCGGGGTTTCCTGCAGCTCCTGAACAATCCCGGGAGTGGACCGTATATATGTATGTAGTGTAAAGTATACAGTACATTATTAAATTAATCGGCAACTACTTTGAGAACCGTTCAATGGGGGGGGTCCAACTTGTGTGATGTCAGCGTGTCACATGTGAATATGTTCTAGTCTCTTCTCTCCTCTGGGACAGGACACTGAATGTCTTTTGAGTTGGGGACAAAACAAGACATCTGAGGACGTTGTCTTGGGCTTTTTGGGAAACACTGATCCACATTTTTCATCATTTTCTGACATTTTAGAGACCAAAGAACTGGTTCATCAGGATCGGTGACGAGCTCGTTAACAAGATTCAACATGTAGATCAAAAGCTTTGCAGTTGTTGGAACTAGGCTAGCAGTTTATCCCTGCTTCCTGTCTTTTATGCTAAGCTAGGCTAAGCTAGGCTAACCTCGTCCTAGACTTCTTCTCATGTCCAAATATCTCGCTATTTTTGCCCAAATGTGGCTGTTTGACCCTGTGTGGTCCTGCGTGGTCCTGCGTGGTCCTGTGTGGTCCTGTGTGGTCCTGCGTGGTCCTGTGTGGTCCTGCGTGGGGGGGCGCCGGTCTGTCCTTTTGGGCCTTTAGTCCCTTTCAAGGAGTTTGAGTCTGAAATCTGACACTGGTTCATCTCATTGACTCTCACAGAAACAGGATTTCTGGGTAATGAACAGTGTTGGGCAAGTTACTTTTAAAAAGTAATCAGTTACAGTTACTTCTTCCAAAAAGTATACTCAGTTACAAATTATAAAAGTAACTAGTTACTTCAGAAAGTAACTAATGCAAGTAGTATTTCAAGTATATTTTTATATGCTCAAATGTGCCCCCCCCCCCACACACACACGTGCACACACACACACACGCACACACACACACACGCACACACACACAGACACACACACCTCCCCCTGCCTTTAACGGAACATAAAATACACGTGCATGTTTAATTATTTATGATAAATCTGAATATTATAATAATACACTTAATACATTATTAACAGAAACTGTACACACTTGTTCGTTGTGGGTCTTGTTCGTTGTGGGTCTTGTTCGTTGTGGGTCTTGTTCGTTGTGGGTCTTGTTCGTTGTGGGTCTTGTTCGTTGTGGGTCTTGTTCGTTGTGCGTCTTGTTCGTTGTGGGTCTTGTTCGTTGTGTGTTTTTTCGTTGTGCGTCTTGTTCGTTGTGTGTTTTTTCGTTGTGCGTCTTGTTCGTTGTGTGCGTGCTTTCGAACACCCGCCCAACGCTGCCTCTGATTGGCTTACCATGAAATTTGACTCAACCTCAGCCAATCGTCAGCATGTATGCGCTCGTCTCGTGCACGACCGCTAACCGAGGAAGAGAAGAAGTCTTTGCTTCTCGGCTCAGAGATTATTTTCAATAATAGTCAGTGAGGCCACATTTTTGGGCAGTAACAGCGTTATTAAGATGGGAAAGTAATCAGATTACTCGTTACTGGAAAAAGTAACGCCGTTCCTCCCGTCCCTGCTAATGAAGTCCTTCAGGTGAAAACCTTCGCTGCCATTGAAGCGTCCCCGAGGAGTCCCGCCTGCGTCACCGGGAGGGCGGCCGGCCCCGTCAGCCGAAGGCGTTGCCGTTGCGGGCGGCCTGGCCGCCGGTCCGATTCCTGCTGCGGACGGGGCGGGCCCGGCTGAAGATGGTGTCCTGGTCGCTGTCCAGCTCTGACTCTGACATCATCAGGCTGGAGTTGTGCTCTGTGCTGCGGTGTTTGATACCTGCAGAGAGGTGAGGCGTTCGATTCTTAAAGGGACAGTTCACACCAAATTCCATATTTAATATATATATCTAAGATAGATAGATAGACTACGTAGTGGGCCTAACCTATGACCCGGGTAGACTACGTAGTGGGCCTAACCTATGACCCGGGTGGACTACGTAGTGGGCCTAACCTATGACCCGGGTGGACTACGTAGTGGGCCTAACCTATGACCCGGTGGACTACGTAGTGGGCCTAACCTATGACCCGGTAGACTACGTAGTGGGCCTAACCTATGACCCGGTAGATTACGTAGTGGACCTAACCTATGACCCGGTAGACTACGTAGTGGGCCTAACCTATGACCCGGTAGACTACGTAGTGGGCCTAACCTATGACCCGGTAGATTACGTAGTGGGCCTAACCTATGACCCGGTAGACTACGTAGTGGGCCTAAACTATGACCCGGTAGACTGCTTGTGTCATAGGTTAGGACCACTACGTAGACTACATAGTGGGTCTAACCTATGACCCAGGTAGACTATGTAGTGGGCCTAACCTATGACCCAGGTAGACTACGTAGTGGGCCTAACCTATGACCCGGGTAGACTACGTAGTGGGCCTAACCTATGACCCGGGTAGACTACGTAGTGGGCCTAAACTATGACCCGGGTAGACTGCTTGTGTCATAGGTTAGGACCACTACGTAGACTACATAGTGGGTCTAACCTATGACCCAGGTAGACTATGTAGTGGGCCTAACCTATGACCCAGGTAGACTACGTAGTGGACCTAACCTATGACCCAGGTAGACTACGTAGTGGGTCTAACCTATGACCCGGGTAGATTACGTAGTGGGCCTAAACTATGACCCAGGTATACTACGTAGTGGGCCTAACCTATGACCCAGGTAGACTACGTAGTGGGCCTAACCTATGACCCAGGTAGACTACGTAGTGGGCCTAACCTATGACCCAGGTAGACTATGTAGTGGGCCTAACCTATGACCCAGGTATACTACGTAGTGGGCCTAACCTATGACCCAGGTAGACTACGTAGTGGGCCTAACCTATGACCCGGGTAGACTACGTAGTGGGTCTAACCTATGACCCGGGTAGACTACGTAGTGGACCTAACCTATGACCCGGGTAGACTATGTAGTGGGCCTAACCTATGACCCAGGTAGACTACGTAGTGGGTCTAACCTATGACCCAGGTAGATTATGTAGTAGGCCTAACTGGCACCTCTCCAGCTACCAGTCCACCACCAGACTTTGGTCCGTATGGGGACTTGAACCAGCGACCCTCCGGTTCCTGACCCAACACCCTCCACCCCCTAAACAAAGGGACTCACTGAATTTGGGTCTGAGCTCCACCCGCTCCTGTTCGTCCATGTTGTCCAGGATGGTGTATCTGGTCTTCTTCCTCACTTTGTTCTGTCTCCTCCTGAACACAGGGGACACATGGGCTGGTCACACACACACACACGCGCACGCACCACGCACGCACAGGTACACGCGCACACACACACACATACGTACACGCACACACACACGTACACACACACACACACACACACACACACACACAGTCTCTCACACACACACACACACACACGTACACACAGAGGCACACACACACACACAGGCAGACAGACACACACAGGCAGACAGACACACACAGGCACAGACACACAGAGACACGCACACACGCACAGGCACACACACACAGTCACACACACAGACACACACACACACACTCACACACACAGCAGGTGTGTGTGTTCACCTCTTGCAGCAGCAGATGACGGTCCAGCTGACGGACAGGATGACGACCACGAGCAGGAAGCTGGTCAGGATGACGTACAGCACCCGCCACTCTGACAGGAAGAACCAGTCACCATGGTTACACAACACCTGATGCATCTAACTGTGAAGCTTTAACCCGCGGCCGCTGCGTCGAGGACTATCTACCCGGGCGCCAGTGATGCCAATTGCACCTGACTGTAGTACGCAGATCGGGGTTGGGCTAAATGTGGGCGGAGCTAAACATCTGACTCTGACATAGAGATATAATAATAAATAATGGTGTTTGAATTATAAAAAAGCAAAAGAAGAAACAACAGGGACACAGTCTCCGGGGTGAAAGTCCTGTGTTTCTCCCACTGACAGACAGAGAGACAGACAGACAAGACCAGACAAGACCAGACAGACAAGGACAGACAGACAAGGACAAGACAGACAAGACCAGACAGACAAGGACAGACAGACAAGGACAAGACAGACAGGACCAGACAGACAAGGACAGACGGACGGACGGACCGATCGATTTCATATACCCACTTAAAGATGCCCATTGACCCATGTCATTGGACATTTTTAGGTAGGTATATGGAAATTCCCCACACCCCCAAAAGGCCCATACTGGCCCATATATATATACAGCACAGTATACCCAGTACAATACTTTAAGCTAGGCAACACAAGTAGGCCTACTTTTATGTTATCGACTCAGAAATCAGTATTTTGTATCGTGGTGCAGTGGTTTGGGTCATTATTTCTTGGAAATGTAGTTTTTCTGTTATTACATTCTTCCTTGAACTTCTAACTGATTTATAAGTCATCATATTTTAATCTGAAGCCAATGAGCAGAGCTTATAATTACCACAGTTGCTCTCTCCGTCGGCTAGGTAACGCCGAAACAGGTTCTCCGTCCAGAAGGGGTCGCATGCACACTCCTTGGTGATCGGGTCACACTGACCATGGTCCGAACAGCGAAGCAGACACACTGAAGACGACAGGACAGAGAGAAAAGGATGGGATGGTGCAATTTAAAAATGAAACCGTTTCTTCTGAAGAGAGAAAAAAGACTATTTCCTACAAGGCAAATGCACGCTATCAGTTAGCGTCCACTAAAAGTTGTGTGTCCGACAGGTCGGAGTATCGGGGGAGTTACCTCTATATATGTGCGCCTGCTCTACCAATTGAGCTAACCTGGCCACATAAACAGTACTTTTTTGCGTGTATAGAGCCGAAAAACATCCCCGACATCACCATCACCAAACCCACCAGACTCCATGTAAATAATCACTACTTTTAGTGTGTATAGAGCAGCATATCTCCACCAGACTCCATGTAAATAATCACTACTTTTAGCGTGTATAGAGCAGCATATCTCCACCAGACTCCATGTAAATAATCACTACTTTTAGCGTGTATAGAGCAGCATATCTCCACCAGACTCCATGTAAATAATCACTACTTTTAGCGTGTATAGAGCAGCATATCTCCACCAGACTCCATGTAAATAATCACTACTTTTAGTGTGTATAGAGCAGCATATCTCCACCAGACTCCATGTAAATAATCACTACTTTTAGCGTGTATAGAGCAGCATATCTCCACCAGACTCCATGTAAATAATCACTACTTTTAGCGTGTATAGAGCAGCATATCTCCACCAGACTCCATGTAAATAATCACTACTTTTAGCATGTATAGAGCAGCATATCTCCACATGTAAATGGGTGAATTAAGAGTTTATTCCAACCAGACCAGAGTGGTGATTGTTGAAACAGTGGAAAGATGAACCAAGACGGCTTTTGGTAGTTTTATTTAGTTTCTGTCCACTTTGAAAGAAGCGCATTTTACGAGGAAAACGTTTCGTGAGAGTTGGAGAGACAAGTGGCGGGAAGAGTTGTGTTGACGTACAGATAGCGTGTACTGTATGTAATCTGTTGTCTAAGAGGTATCCGACGTCGTGGCTAAATATTTGGAGAATTTCTAGAAGTCTGCAGCGTCTGAACTCACCGACGGTGTC
Source organism: Percina caprodes (assembly GCA_013375575.1). Taxonomy (NCBI): domain Eukaryota; kingdom Metazoa; phylum Chordata; class Actinopteri; order Perciformes; family Percidae; genus Percina; species Percina caprodes. Next base: position 1,366,748 of record JABXJD010000112.1, read on the forward strand.
GACTCTCAGCACTCGGAACAGCAGGTAGTCGCTCTTCTCTCGGAGCAGCTGGTTCCTCAGCAGACCCACCAGCCTGGAGGCGGGGGTTGGCCCGGAGGGGCCCCGCACCGAGAACCGCAGCACCGTGCTACACACACACACACACACACACACACATACATATGCACAGACAGACACACACACACACACACACACACACACACATACATATGCACAGACAGACACACACACACACACATACATATGCACAGACAGACAGACACACACACACACACATACATATGCACAGACAGACACACAGAAATACACAGACATGCACACAGACAGACACACACACAAACTCACACAGACACACACTCAGACACACAGACATACATATGCACAGACAAACACACATGCACATGCTCAAAAAAACACACATGCACACAGACAGACACACTCACAGACACACACACACACACACACACACAGACAGACAGACACACAGACACACAGACACACAGACAGACACAGATACACAGACATAAACACACATCCATGACTTCATATCTTTAAAGATCTTAAAAGCATTTCTTGATCAAAGATTATTTTCTGTATTTAATAGATTTGATTTCTTTTAGGTTAAGAAACATTTTTAACTCGTTTTCTTATTAAATGATCCAAATTCTTTTCTTTCTCTTATTTGAAGTAGTTTATATTGAATGTCCATTAAACATTAGAACCCTGTTAAAAGAAGACAGCGATCAGCTGGTC
>JABXJD010000112.1:1370000-1387500 GCA_013375575.1 Percina caprodes
TTTTTTGTGGCTTTTTTTCAGTTGTTTGCTAGTTTTTTTAATTTTTTTGTACTTTTTTCCACAAAATTGTATTGGGGCCAGTAAAAATTGACTTTGGGTAGAATAGTTTTTTATTTGCCCTGCTGGACAAGTTAAAAACCCTCTGACCTTCCTGCACCCTGACAGTCAGTGACGCGCTGTCTGTCGCCCCCTGCTGGTCACAGACAGTCAGTCTGAAGGTGTAGCGTCCAACCCGAAAGCCTGTCGCCATGGCTACCGCCTGGTCTGCTCCCTCCAGCTTAATACCCGGCGGGCCGCTGGACACCATGACGCAGAAGCACCACAGGGGAAAGAACTCAGAGTTATTAAATCCGGGTTAAAACCACAACAGTGAACCGTGTCTGGAACCCAGGCGGTCTCCTACCTGATGGCGTCCCAGCGGTAGCTGATGATGCCGCTGTCGCTGCTGCCGCTGCCGTCGAGTGACAAGCTGCTCACCGGGAGAAGAAGCTTCCGGTCAGGACCCACGACGGCCACCGGGCCACGGTTTGACCCTCCGGCCTCTGATTTTCAAACAAAGGGAGGGGGGATAAAAGGAGTATAAGAAAAATGGAGAAATCCAACAAGTGTATTTCTGCAGTATTTCTGTGTTTTTAACTGCCTGTAGACTTGAAACATGGACACTGGTAGGTGATAGCTGGACAATAAAACTAAATGTATATGCATGTGTGTATTTGTATGTGTACGCATGTGTGTACATGTGTATGCATGTGTATATTTGTATGTGTACGCATGTGTGTACATGTGTATGCATGTGTATATTTGTATGTGTACGCATGTGTATATTTGTATGTGTATGCATGTGTGTATTTGTATGTGTACGCATGTGTGTACATGTGTATGCATGTGTATATTTGTATGCATGTGTGTACAGGCGTATGCATGTGTATATTTGTATGTGTATGCATGTGTATATTTGTATGTGTACGCATGTGTGTACATGTGTATGCATGTGTATATTTGTATGCATGTGTGTACAGGCGTATGCATGTGTATATTTGTATGCATGTGTGTACAGGCGTATGCATGTGTATATTTGTATGCATGTGTGTACAGGCGTATGCATGTGTATATTTGTATGCATGTGTGTACAGGCGTATGCATGTGTATATTTGTATGTGTGTGTCTGTGTATATGTGTGTATATATGTGTATATATGTGTATATTTGTATGTCTGCATGTTATATGTATGTATGAATGTAAATTAACTGAACTACACTTAACTAACCTGCAAATCTCAGAGGTTTCTCTGCTCTATGTGTAACTTTACCAGAGGGGGTGGTCACGATTGGAGGGTTGGTGCTGGGAGCGGCGGGGGTGATGGGGTCGGAGGTCACGGCTCTCTCTGGGGGGGGGGGTGCTGGCTGTGGCTGCTGATTGGAGCAACTTCTGCAAGTCTATGGATCAGAAATTACACATAATGTCCTTCAGAAGCTGTGGATGTTTTTTATAGTTTTCAGCGGTGTGTGTGTATGTGTGAGAGAGTGTGTGTGTGTGTGTCTCTGTGTGTGTGTGTGTGTGTCTCTGTGTGTGTGAGTGTGTCTCTGTGTGTGTGTGTGTGTGTGTGTGTGTGTGTGTGTGTGTGTGTGCATGCGTACCAGTGGGTTCAGGGGAAACTGCAGCATTAAGTTTAATTGTGGGCAACGTCCGCTCTGCAGGGTTTCCAGGGGACGCCACCAGGGGTTGGTCTGGTTGCTCTGCAGGGTTCCCAGGGGACGCCACCAGGGTTCGGTCTGGTTGCTCTGCAGGGTTCCCAGGGGACGCCACCAGGGGTCGGTCTGGTTGCTCTGCAGAGTTCCCAGGGGACGCCACCAGGGGTCGGTCTGGTTGCTCTACAGGGTTCCCAGGGGACGCCACCAGGGGTCGGTCTGGTTGCTCTGCAGGGTTCCCAGGGGACGCCACCAGGAGTCGGTCTGGTTGCTCTGCAGGGTTCCCAGGGGACGCCACCAGGGGTCGGTCTGGTTGCTCTGCAGGGTTCCCAGGGGACGCCACCAGGGGTCGGTCTGGTTGCTCTGCAGGGTTCCCAGGGGACGCCACCAGGGGTCGGTCTGGTTGCTCTGCAGGGTTCCCAGGGACGCCACCAGGGGTTGGTCTGGTTGCTCTACAGGGTTCCCAGGGGACGCCACCAGGGGTCGGTCTGGTTGCTCTGCAGGGTTCCCAGGGTACGCCACCAGGGGTCGGTCTGGTTGCTTGGCAGGGGACGCCACCAGAGGTTGGTCTGGTTGCTCTGCAGGGTTCCCAGGGGACGCCACCAGGGGTCGGTCTGGTTGCTCTGCAGGGTTCCCAGGTGACGCCACCAGGGGTCGGTCTGGTTGCTTTGCAGGGTTCCCAGGGGACGCCACCAGGGGTCGGTCTGGTTGCTCTGCAGGGTTCCCAGGGGACACTACCAAGGGTTGGTCTGCAGGTGAAAGAAGGAAGAAAGCACCTGTTTTATTTTAGCTCGAGAATTTGAAGAAAAAGAAGAGAGGTCACTGCTTTTAGATCTGATCCCAATGCTTGTTTCCGAGACCTTCTGCGTCCCGTACGGATCTGGATCTCCTCCCATCTTCTTCATCTGAATTGCATGTTTCATATGTTAACACTTTGACTCGCGGTTTACCTGGCAGTGGCGTGGCAGGGGGGGGAAGGGAAGTCCTTCTGTCTTGTTGGGTGGAGACAGCGGTTGGTTTCTGTAGCGGTGAGAATGTCGGCGACGTTGCATCGGCGCCGCCTTGTGGCTCGGTCTGTAAAAAAATCAAAATATATATGTCCTGTATGTATGTGTATGTATATAAACGTGATGAGTCATTAACAGAGTGCAACTGTTATTTCTCTCTTGCTTTTCCAGGCTACCTGGTTCCTTCTGCTTCCAGTCTTTGTGCTAAGCTAGGCTAACATCTACGACTCCCTGTCTGTACTGAACACACAGACGGGACATCCTTTAAACACCTCGATTTTGAAAGTAATCAGAAAAATGTAAAAAGAAAGTAAAATGTTGAACATGGTGGGTTTGCTGGGGCACGGGGACCAGTTTAGAAACAGTTAAAGGGGGCTGAGGGAAGAAGGTGTGGGATTATGGGTCACATATATTCAGTGTTGGGCAAGTTACTTCCAAAATGTAATACCTTATAGAGTACTATTTACTGTCATTTGAGAGTAATTACTTATATTACAATATTTCAGTCTCCTCTTTATCCACTTTAATACATCATAGATTACTCATCATATTTTTTATAATTACTATGAATATGTAAAGTAAAAGATAGTAAAACTGTGGGAAATTGTAGCTAAATGCAAGAGGCAATTTCTCATAGAAAAAGGCGCTCACGAGATGCTAACGAGAGACTTCTGTAGCGTCTGAAGTAGCCTCCGAGATGCTAACGAGAGACTTCTGTAACGTCTGAAGTAGCCTCCGAGATGCTAACGAGAGACTTCTGTAACGTCTGAAGTAGCCTCCGAGATGCTAACGAGAGACTTCTGTAGCGTCTGAAGTAGCCTCCGAGATGCTAACGAGAGACTTCTGTAGCGTCTGAAGTAGCCTCCGAGATGCTAACGAGAGACTTCTGTAGCGTCTGAAGTAGCCTCCGAGATGCTAACGAGAGACTTCTGTAGCGTCTGAAGTAGCCTCCGAAATGCTAACGAGAGACTTCTGTAGCGTCTGAAGTAGCCTCCGAGATGCTAACGAGAGACTTCTGTAGCGTCCGAAGTAGCCTCCGAGATGCTAACGAGAGACTTCTGTAACGTCCGAAGTAGCCTCCGAGATGCTAACGAGAGACTTCTGTAACGTCCGAAGTAGCCTCCGAGATGCTAACGAGAGACTTCTGTAACGTCCGAGTAGCCTCCGAGATGCTAACGAGAGACTTCTGTAGCGTCTGAAGTAGCCTCCGAGATGCTAACGAGAGACTTCTGTAGCCGAAGTAGCCTCCGAGATGCTAACGAGAGACTTCTGTAACGTCCGAAGTAGCCTCCGAGATGCTAACGAGAGACTTCTGTAACGTCCGAAGTAGCCTCCGAGATGCTAACGAGAGACTTCTGTAACGTCCGAAGTAGCCTCCGAGATGCTAACGAGAGACTTCTGTAGCGTCTGAAGTAGCCTCCGAGATGCTAACGAGAGACTTCTGTAGCGTCTGAAGTAGCCTCCGAGATGCTAACGAGAGACTTCTGTAACGTCTGAAGTAGCCTCCGAGATGCTAACGAGAGACTTCTGTAACGTCTGAAGTAGCCTCCGAGATGCTAACGAGAGACTTCTGTAGCGTCTGAAGTAGCCTCCGAGATGCTAACGAGAGACTTCTGTAGCGTCCGAAGTAGCCTCCGAGATGCTAACGAGAGACTTCTGTAGCGTCCGAAGTAGCCTCCGAGATGCTAACGAGAGACTTCTGTAACGTCCGAAGTAGCCTCCGAGATGCTAACGAGAGACTTCTGTAGCGTCTGAAGTAGCCTCCGAGATGCTAACGAGAGACTTCTGTAACGTCCGAAGTAGCCTCCGAGATGCTAACGAGAGACTTCTGTAACGTCCGAAGTAGCCTCCGAGATGCTAACGAGAGACTTCTGTAACGTCAAGTAGCCTCCGAGATGCTAACGAGAGACTTCTGTAACGTCTGAAGTAGCCTCCGAGATGCTAACGAGAGACTTCTGTAACGTCCGAAGTAGCCTCCGAGATGCTAACGAGAGACTTCTGTAACGTCCGAAGTAGCCTCCGAGATGCTAACGAGAGACTTCTGTAACGTCCGAAGTAGCCTCCGAGATGCTAACGAGAGACTTCTGTAACGTCCGAAGTAGCCTCCGAGATGCTAACGAGAGACTTCTGTAACGTCCGAAGTAGCCTCCGAGATGCTAACGAGAGACTTCTGTAACGTCCGAAGTAGCCTCCGAGATGCTAACGAGAGACTTCTGTAACGTCCGAAGTAGCCTCCGAGATGCTAACGAGAGACTTCTGTAACGTCAACACAGTAAAAATGGACCTACTTAACGAAGTTGGTTCACTGCTAGCTTAGCTACAAGTTAGCATCAAACACAACAAAGGCTGTCAGTTGAATGGTGTTTTGAGCTAACGTTAGCATCAAACATCCATAGATAGCTACAACGTTTCTGAAATGATTCCCATCTTCTGTTATTGTTCGTAATGAGAAAAGTTTGGTATTTCATGGATATCACAAATTTCAGTATGACAGGTTTTGCTGTAAACCGGGGACTTGAACCAGCAACCCTCCGGTTCCCAACCCAGCTCCCTACGGACTGACCTACTGCCCCCCAAAACATCCTGTAATAGCCTCATTAGCCTGAATAACTTAATCACTCACAGTGTGCTCCGCAGCAGCAGGATCAGTTGGTCTTCCAGTTTCGCCCTCGTCTCCCTGACTGGCGCTCCCCCCGGAGGAGGCTCGATTCTGGGCCCCGCTGCTCTCTGTCAGCCCCGTCTCTGGACTGTCCTCTGCCTCTGATTGGTTGGACCCGTCTCTTCCCTTTAAGGACGGCTGAACGGTCGTCATCTCAGCCTCCGAGCCAGGGCCGTCCCTCTCCTTCTGGCTCCCCTCTGGATACTCCACATCTAGCATGCCGGGGTCGGAGAAGTCCTGCCGGGGCCCGTCGAACAGGGCAAGGTCCTTCAGGGCCTCCAGGTCCCCGGGGGCCTCCAGGTCCCCGGGGACCTCGGAAGGCTGCAAGAAGGGCCTCCAGCGGCTGGGGTACGGCTCTCCTCTCACCAGAGACTGCAACACCAGCGTCTGCGGCGACGGTCTCCGCAAGAAGGCGAGGAAGGAGTCGGCGCCGGGTCGTTCTCGGGGCCGGCAGCTCTCCCTCTGCTGGCAGCTCAGGATGTAGCAGCGGCCCTCGAACAGCCAGGCCAGGTCGTAACCGGGCAGGTCGCAGCACGCCGCCACGCACTGCAACAGGGACGACACGCCGGGGACCCGCAGGATCCCGCTGCCTTCCACCGCCGGAGACACCACCGCCTCGGAGAAGGTGGCCCCCTGCCAGCACTGAGACGCAACGATGGCTGCAACACAACACAATGCTCCACGTTATAGAGAGCTGAAGCCCCGCCCCCTTTCTGTTTGTCTCCTTGGGAACTCTCACTGCCCGATGTGAGGAGAGGGCATGCGTCACTTTGCAACAAGTAGCATATAAGATGCTGACGAGAGACTTCTGTAACGTCTGAAGTAGCCTCCGAGATGCTAACGAGAGACTTCTGTAGCGTCTGAAGTAGCCTCCGAGATGCTAACGAGAGACTTCTGTAGCGTCTGAAGTAGCCTCCGAGATGCTAACGAGAGACTTCTGTAGCGTCTGAAGTAGCCTCCGAGATGCTAACGAGAGACTTCTGTAACGTCTGAAGTAGCCTCCGAGATGCTAACGAGAGACTTCTGTAGCGTCTGAAGTAGCCTCCGAGATGCTAACGAGAGACTTCTGTAGCGCCTGAAGTAGCCTCCGAGATGCTAACGAGAGACTTCTGTAGCCTGAAGTAGCCTCCGAGATGCTAACGAGAGACTTCTGTAGCGCCTGAAGTAGCCTCCGAGATGCTAACGAGAGACTTCTGTAGCGTCTGAAGTAGCCTCCGAGATGCTAACGAGAGACTTCTGTAACGTCTGAAGTAGCCTCCGAGATGCTAACGAGAGACTTCTGTAACGTCTGAAGTAGCCTCCGAGATGCTAACGAGAGACTTCCGTAACGCCTGAAGTAGCCTCCGAGATGCTAACGAGAGACTTCCGTAACGCCTGAAGTAGCCTCCGAGATGCTAACGAGAGACTTCCGTAGCGTCTGAAGTAGCCTCCGAGATGCTAACGAGAGACTTCCGTAACGTCTGAAGTAGCCTCCGAGATGCTAACGAGAGACTTCTGTAGCGTCTGAAGTAGCCTCCGAGATGCTAACGAGAGACTTCTGTAACGTCTGAAGTAGCCTCCGAGATGCTAACGAGAGACTTCTGTAACGTCTGAAGTAGCCTCCGAGATGCTAACGAGAGACTTCTGTAACGTCTGAAGTAGCCTCCGAGATGCTAACGAGAGACTTCTGTAACGTCTGAAGTAGCCTCCGAGATGCTAACGAGAGACTTCTGTAACGTCTGAAGTAGCCTCCGAGATGCTAACGAGAGACTTCTGTAACGTCTGAAGTAGCCTCCGAGATGCTAACGAGAGACTTCTGTAACGTCTGAAGTAGCCTCCGAGATGCTAACGAGAGACTTCCGTAACGTCTGAAGTAGCCTCCGAGATGCTAACGAGAGACTTCTGTAACGTCTGAAGTAGCCTCCGAGATGCTAACGAGAGACTTCTGTAACGTCTGAAGTAGCCTCCGAGATGCTAACGAGAGACTTCTGTAACGTCTGAAGTAGCCTCCGAGATGCTAACGAGAGACTTCTGTAACGTCTGAAGTAGCCTCCGAGATGCTAACGAGAGACTTCTGTAACGTCTGAAGTAGCCTCCGAGATGCTAACGAGAGACTTCTGTAGCGTCCGAAGTAGCCTCCGAGATGCTAACGAGAGACTTCTGTAACGCCTGAAGTAGCCTCCGAGATGCTAACGAGAGACTTCGTAACGTCCTGAAGTAGCCTCCGAGATGCTAACGAGAGACTTCCGTAACGCCTGAAGTAGCCTCCGAGATGCTAACGAGAGACTTCCGTAACGCCTGAAGTAGCCTCCGAGATGCTAACGAGAGACTTCTGTAACGTCTGAAGTAGCCTCCGAGATGCTAACGAGAGACTTCTGTAACGTCTGAAGTAGCCTCCGAGATGCTAACGAGAGACTTCTGTAACGTCTGAAGTAGCCTCCGAGATGCTAACGAGAGACTTCTGTAACGTCTGAAGTAGCCTCCGAGATGCTAACGAGAGACTTCTGTAACGTCTGAAGTAGCCTCCGAGATGCTAACGAGAGACTTCTGTAGCCCGAAGTAGCCTCCGAGATGCTAACGAGAGACTTCTGTAACGTCTGAAGTAGCCTCCGAGATGCTAACGAGAGACTTCCGTAACGTCTGAAGTAGCCTCCGAGATGCTAACGAGAGACTTCCGTAACGCCTGAAGTAGCCTCCGAGATGCTAACGAGAGACTTCTGTAACGCCTGAAGTAGCCTCCGAGATGCTAACGAGAGACTTCTGTAACGTCCGAAGTAGCCTCCGAGATGCTAACGAGAGACTTCTGTAACGTCTGAAGTAGCCTCCGAGATGCTAACGAGAGACTTCTGTAACGCTGAAGTAGCCTCCGAGATGCTAACGAGAGACTTCTGTAACGCCTGAAGTAGCCTCCGAGATGCTAACGAGAGACTTCTGTAGCGTCCGAAGTAGCCTCCGAGATGCTAACGAGAGACTTCTGTAACGTCTGAAGTAGCCTCCGAGATGCTAACGAGAGACTTCCGTAACGCCTGAAGTAGCCTCCGAGATGCTAACGAGAGACTTCCGTAACGTCTGAAGTAGCCTCCGAGATGCTAACGAGAGACTTCTGTAGCGTCTGAAGTAGCCTCCGAGATGCTAACGAGAGACTTCCGTAACGTCTGAAGTAGCCTCCGAGATGCTAACGAGAGACTTCTGTAACGTCTGAAGTAGCCTCCGAGATGCTAACGAGAGACTTCTGTAACGTCAACACAGTAAAAATGGACCTACTTAACCAAGTTGGTTTTTTATTATTTTACATGTCAAGAATGTCAGTTTGTTGCAAGATAGTTAAGGAAAATGCTACGGGGGAAAAACGTAATCAAGTAGCCAAGTATGGATCTTTATTATATATATATATATATATATATATATATATATATATATATATATATATATATATATATATATATACATTTATTATATGTGATGGTCAGTTTGTCCCATTCTGCAGCGATAACATTGAAGTGAGATGAACAAACAGAGAAATGTTTCTTTTTGGATGAAACATGTTGATAAGTTTCCTTTCGGGGACGTCATTTAATAATAATGATAGAGAAAATAACATAATTACAGCAGAATATTGCAGATTACAGGTACGTTTACTGTTAATTGCATTAAATTACCTCGGATGGTTGAGGCCTTATGGCTGATAATCAGAATCCTTATGGAGAAAATCAACATGATTTTTACTGTTGAGATCTATAACTAATACTCAAATACTCCAAATAAACAGAGAACAACCTCCAACTCAACGTGACGTCTGTACCTTCCACGCTGTGAAGCAGCAGCAGGAACGTCTTCTCCCACATGGTCGGCCTGGAAAACATCACGGGATATAGTTATGTTGCAGGATAATAACATCATAACTATGTAAAACATCACGGGATATAGTTATGTTGCAGCATAATAACATCATAACTATGAAAAACATCACAGGATATAGTTATGTTGCAGCATAATAACATCATAACTATGAAAAACATCACAGGATATAGTTATGTTGCAGGATAATAACATCATAACTATGAAAAACATCACGGGATATAGTTATGTTGCAGCATAATAACATCATAACTATGAAAAACATCACAGGATATAGTTATGTTGCAGGATAATAACATCATAACTATGAAAAACATCACAGGATGTAGTTATGTTGCAGCATAATAACATCATAACTATGAAAAACATCACAGGATGTAGTTATGTTGCAGCATAATAACATCATAACTATGAAAAACATCACGGGATATAGTTATGTTGCAGCATAATAACATCATAACTATGTAAAACATCACGGGATATAGTTATGTTGCAGCATAATAACATCATAACTATGAAAAACATCACGGGATATAGTTATGTTGCAGGATAATAACATCATAACTATGAAAAACATCACAGGATATAGTTATGTTGCAGCATAATAACATCATAACTATGAAAAACATCACAGGATATAGTTATGTTGCAGCATAATAACATCATAACTATGAAAAACATCACAGGATATAGTTATGTTGCAGGATAATAACATCATAACTATGAAAAACATCACAGGATGTAGTTATGTTGCAGGATAATAACATCATAACTATGAAAAACATCACAGGATGTAGTTATGTTGCAGCATAATAACATCATAACTATGAAAAACATCACAGGATATAGTTATGTTGCAGCATAATAACATCATAACTATGAAAAACATCACAGGATATAGTTATGTTGCAGGATAATAACATCATAACTATGAAAAACATCACAGGATATAGTTATGTTGCAGCATAATAACATCATAACTATGTAAAACATCACAGGATATAGTTATGTTGCAGCATAATAACATAACTATGAAAAACATCACAGGATAGAGTTATGTTGCAGGATAATAACATCATAACTATGAAAAACATCACAGGATAGAGTTATGTTGCAGCATAATAACATCATAACTATGAAAAACATCACAGGATGTAGTTATGTTGCAGCATAATAACATCATAACTATGAAAAACATCACAGGATATAGTTATGTTGCAGCATAATAACATCATAACTATGAAAAACATCACAGGATGTAGTTATGTTGCAGGATAATAACATCATAACTATGAAAAACATCACAGGATGTAGTTATGTTGCAGCATAATAACATCATAACTATGAAAAACATCACAGGATATAGTTATGTTGCAGCATAATAACATCATAACTATGAAAAACATCACAGGATATAGTTATGTTGCAGGATAATAACATCATAACTATGAAAAACATCACAGGATATAGTTATGTTGCAGCATAATAACATCATAACTATGTAAAACATCACAGGATATAGTTATGTTGCAGCATAATAACATAACTATGAAAAACATCACAGGATATAGTTATGTTGCAGGATAATAACATCATAACTATGAAAAACATCACAGGATAGAGTTATGTTGCAGCATAATAACATCATAACTATGAAAAACATCACAGGATGTAGTTATGTTGCAGCATAATAACATCATAACTATGAAAAACATCACGGGATATAGTTATGTTGCAGGATAATAACATCATAACTATGAAAAACATCACAGGATAGAGTTATGTTGCAGCATAATAACATCATAACTATGAAAAACATCACAGGATATAGTTATGTTGCAGCATAATAACATCATAACTATGAAAAACATCACAGGATATAGTTATGTTGCAGCATAATAACATCATAACTATGAAAAACATCACGGGATATAGTTATGTTGCAGCATAATAACATCATAACTATGAAAAACATCACGGGATATAGTTATGTTGCAGCATAATAACATCATAACTATGAAAAACATCACAGGATATAGTTATGTTGCAGCATAATAACATCATAACTATGAAAAACATCACAGGATATAGTTATGTTGCAGGATAATAACATCATAACTATGAAAAACATCACAGGATATAGTTATGTTGCAGGATAATAACATCATAACTATGAAAAACATCACAGGATATAGTTATGTTGCAGCATAATAACATCATAACTATGAAAAACATCACAGGATATAGTTATGTTGCAGCATAATAACATCATAACTATGAAAAACATCACAGGATATAGTTATGTTGCAGCATAATAACATCATAACTATGAAAAACATCACAGGATATAGTTATGTTGCAGGATAATAACATCATAACTATGAAAAACATCACAGGATATAGTTATGTTGCAGCATAATAACATCATAACTATGAAAAACATCACAGGATATAGTTATGTTGCAGCATAATAACATCATAACTATGAAAAACATCACAGGATATAGTTATGTTGCAGCATAATAACATCATAACTATGTAAAACATCACAGGATATAGTTATGTTGCAGCATAATAACATCATAACTATGAAAAACATCACAGGATATAGTTATGTTGCAGCATAATAACATCATAACTATGAAAAACATCACAGGATATAGTTATGTTGCAGGATAATAACATCATAACTATGAAAAACATCACAGGATATAGTTATGTTGCAGCATAATAACATCATAACTATGAAAAACATCACAGGATATAGTTATGTTGCAGCATAATAACATCATAACTATGAAAAACATCACAGGATATAGTTATGTTGCAGCATAATAACATCATAACTATGAAAAACATCACAGGATATAGTTATGTTGCAGGATAATAACATCATAACTATGAAAAACATCACGGGATATAGTTATGTTGCAGCATAATAACATCATAACTATGAAAAACATCACAGGATATAGTTATGTTGCAGCATAATAACATCATAACTATGAAAAACATCACAGGATGTAGTTATGTTGCAGCATAATAACATCATAACTATGAAAAACATCACGGGATATAGTTATGTTGCAGGATAATAACATCATAACTATGAAAAACATCACGGGATATAGTTATGTTGCAGCATAATAACATCATAACTATGAAAAACATCACAGGATATAGTTATGTTGCAGCATAATAACATCATAACTATGAAAAACATCACGGGATGTAGTTATGTTGCAGCATAATAACATCATAACTATGAAAAACATCACAGGATATAGTTATGTTGCAGCATAATAACATCATAACTATGAAAAACATCACAGCTGCACTGTAAGAAATGTAATTTAAAATCTACAGTAACTTCCTGTAACAACTGTCCAGCAACTTCCTGTGAATTCTTTTCACAGTAAAGGTACCGTACTTCCATTTACAGTATTTTATGTATTCATGTAAAATACACAACAATTACACACAACATAAGATAAAAAAGTAGAAATACAGTAAATTATTGTACTATTTACAGTACTATAGTGGATAAATTGGGATTTCAACTGTAATACTTAGACTACTGTGATGTTGTCATGGCGACAAGGTTGTAATGTACCGGTGAAACTGTGAAATCTTCAGTAATAACTGGAGATTTCACAGTTATTATTTCCAGTGTGATCTTACAGCAGAGAGTAACATCATCACGATATTTAACCTGTTTCATGCCAATCAGTTCAATACCACACGGTGTTACATCATTTAAATGTGGAAATAAATGATTAAACTGATTAAATTAGGCTGATTTAACTCATTACCAGAGGTGGAAAGGTACCAATTACTAGTACTAGTACTGTAATTGAGTAGGTTTTTTTGTAGGCCTACTTATCTAATAAATATAAATATATATATCTGTAATTCTACTTTTACTATTTCTACTATTTGTACTACTTTTACTGCATATATTATATGCTACAGAGAGAGAGATGGCTATAACGCAGGGTTAGTTTCAGCACCACGGACAGCGCCAACCCTAACCCAGGAGCCCCGCCCGGCAGCAGGCAACACGCTGCCCATTGACACAAAATAAACGCACCTTTATCCCTCTGACACCGCAAAATCGGACAATAGTCACATTTAAGACAATTTTACGTGATCTATTTATACTAAAACACCACATAACCGTTGTGTATGTCTACCCAAATAATGCACTGGTTGCTCTCCTTTAAAATACCTCGCCTACAAAACACCCTTGAAAATTCTATAAATTTAAGTTTTCCGTGCTTACGGATAGAGAAATATATTTAATTACATTGAAATGAAAACAGTTTCTGTATTTGTATCTACCACTTTCAAATTCGGCATACATACATTACACTTAAAAGCACATCTTGCCCCTAAAACGTTAACTTTTTAAGTAGGTATTTTCTTAACACCAGCTGCCGTACCGCTACCACAAACATTAGCAGTGTGAGCTGGTTTTAAATTTAATTTTGGTTGAAATAATGTCCATCCAGCACGGTGAGACATGTGGCAGTATTCGGCACCTAAAGGTGTCCATTAAGGATAGCAACCTTATTTTAAATAATTCCCTTTTTCCCGTATCTCGACTTGTAAGAAAACATAAAATTCGATGATTTTTGAACGGAGTCTGGTGTGTTTTACGTATGCTAACAACGTACAGTAGGATGAGACTCTAACGTCAACAAACAATGACATACTGAAAAATGCGACAAATTAAACCATTGCTCGTGTCGTTGGTGTCTCGTTTGATCGGTACAGCAACGGTACGTGCGCGTTAAATAAAAAAAACACACGTTTACACACCTGGTTGCGGTTCAGTTCTTCAGTGGCTCTTTACTGGTTCGCCACAGACCAGGACCCAGTCGGTCTTACAGGTTACATAATGGAGTCTCACGCACACGGAAGCTATCCTTCAGGGCTAGTTTATGTCAGAAAGGGTCTATTTTAACCAGGATTCACCCAAAGCATCTTTTCCTATACCTAACCCACCCAGCGAGGTAGATGCTAGATCAGACCCGGTACACGTGCCGACTTACTGCGCAGGCGTAAACACGTATGTTTTACAGTGTAGAGACAGTTTTGGCTCTTGGTTGTTGATAATTAGACTTCAGATACAGCATTAGGGACCACTAAGGTCTATATAAAAGAGACTTCAGATACAGTATTAGGGGACCACTAAGGTCTATATAAAGAGACTTCAGATACAGTAATAGGGACCACTAAGGTCTATATAAAGAGACTTCAGATACAGTATTAGGGACCACTAAGGTCTATATAAAAGAGACTTCAGATACAGTATTAGGGGTCCACTAAGGTCTATATAAAAGAGTCTTCAGATACAGTATTAGGGACCACTAAGGTCTATATAAAGAGACTTCAGATACAGTATTAGGGGATCACTAAGGTCTATATAAAAGAGACTTCAGATACAGTATTAGGGACCACTAAGGTCTATATAAAGAGACTTCAGATACAGTATTAGGGACCACTAAGGTCTATATAAAAGAGACTTCAGATACAGTATTAGGGACCACTAAGGTCTATATAAAAGAGACTTCAGATACAGTATTAGGGGACCACTAAGGTCTATATAAAGAGACTTCAGATACAGTATTAGGGGACCACTAAGGTCTATATAAAGAGACTTCAGATACAGTATTAGGGACCACTAAGGTCTATATTAAGAGACTTCAGATACAGTATTAGGGACCACTAAGGTCTATATAAAGAGACTTCAGATACAGTATTAGGGGACCACTAAGGTCTATATAAAGAGACTTCAGATACAGTATTAGGGACCACTAAGGTCTATATTAAGAGACTTCAGATACAGTATTAGGGACCACTAAGGTCTATATAAAGAGACTTCAGATACAGTATTAGGGACCACTAAGGTCTATATAAAGAGACTTCAGATACAGTATTAGGGACCACTAAGGTCTATATAAAAGAGACTTCAGATACAGTATTAGGGACCACTAAGGTCTATATGAAAGAGACTTCAGATACAGTATTAGGGACCACTAAGGTCTATATGAAAGAGACTTCAGATACAGTATTAGGGACCACTAAGGTCTATATAAAGAGACTTCAGATACAGTATTAGGGGACCACTAAGGTCTATATAAAGAGATTTCAGATACAGTATTAGGGACCACTAAGGTCTATATAAAGAGACTTCAGATACAGTATTAGGGACCACTAAGGTCTATATGAAAGAGACTTCAGATACAGTATTAGGGACCACTAAGGTCTATATAAAGAGACTTCAGATACAGTATTAGGGACCACTAAGGTCTATATAAAAGAGACTTCATATTTCCGAGTGTGGTGTTAATATTTTTTCTTCCACTGTGTAAATAGTATTATTTTTTATAATGTATTTTTTTAACTACTGAGTGTGTCATCTTCTCGATAGACGATCTTTGCAGTAACTTAAATTGACCAGCAGGGGCGCTATCGTCGGATTTACAGTTTCCGGTCTGACCCGGATTCATAACAACAGACGAAAACGGCTAACAAGCTAACAAGATTCAGCGGCCTCTTTAACGTTTATGTTACCGGTTACGGTCCGTTTACCGCAGCGGGGCGTTTCACCGGCGGCGGAACGGTACGGTAGCCGGACAGCTGTTACTGAAGACGGTTACTCCGCGTTCAGGCTAACGTCCGTTACCGTTAGCAGTAGCTAATGCTAGCTAGTCGCTAGCCTGCGGAAGCACACATACACACAATCATCAACAACAACAACAACAACAACAACAGCGGGCCTGTCAACAGCAGTTGGTAACAACAAATACACGTCCTCTTTTCATTGTTTTAACCGGGACATTAATGGGTTTTTTAAGTGTTTCTAACGGGAAATGTGTATTTCATGGCGATAATAACGGTTAGCTACAATGCTAAGTTGGTGTAGCTGAGTCATGTGAGTCTCGTACTGCCGTTGATTATTATAGGGGGAGACTATTAAATCTCCTAGAGACCATCAACCCAATGTCACATAACGTCCTTAATAATGGGACCATGGGTTAGATTTTTTTGACTGTTTTAAGTGGTTATGAGGAGCAATATGTGAGAGAAATATGGTCATAATTGATAGTTGTTTATGTACATTAAACCACGTTAAACTACAGTATTCCTTAATGAAGCAGACATGCTTGATGTCAGATAACTTCCATAATAATAGGACTAGAAATATGAAATATGGTGATAATTGATAGTTGTTTAGGTACATTAAACCACGTTAAACTACAGTATTCCTTAATGAAGCAGACACGCTTAATGTCAGATAACTTCCATAATAATAGGACTAGAAATATGAAATATGGTGATAATTGGTCGTTGTTTAGGTACATTAAACCACGTTAAACTACAGTATCACTTAATGAAGCAGGCACGCTTAATGTCAGATAACTTCCATAATAATAGGACTAGAAATATGAAATATGGTGATAATTGGTCGTTGTTTAGGTACATTAAACCACGTTAAACTACAGTATCCCTTAATGAAGCAGACACGCTTAATGTCAGATAACTTCCATAATAATAGGACTTTGGGTTAGATTTTTTGACCATTTTCAGTGGTTATGAGGAGCAATATTTGAGAGAAATATGGTCATAATTGGTCGTTGTTTAGGTACATTAAACCACGTTAAACTACAGTATCCCTTAATGAAGCAGACATGCTTAATGTCAGATAACTTCCATAATAATAGGACTAGAAATATGAAATATGGTCATAATTGATAGTTGTTTAGGTACATTAAACCACGTTAAACTACAGTATCCCTTAATGAAGCAGACACGCTTAATGTCAGATAACTTCCATAATAATAGGACTAGAAATATGAAATATGGTCATAATTGATAGTTGTTTAGGTACATTAAACCACGTTAAACTACAGTATCCCTTAATGAAGCAGACACGCTTAATGTCAGATAACTTCCATAATAATAGGACTAGAAATATGAAATATGGTGATAATTGGTCGTTGTTTAGGTACATTAAACCACGTTAAACTACAGTATCCCTTAATGAAGCAGACACGCTTAATGTCAGATAACTTCCATAATAATAGGACTAGAAATATGAAATATGGTCATAATTGATAGTTGTTTAGGTACATTAAACCACGTTAAACTACAGTATTCCTTAATGAAGCAGACACG
This sequence comes from Percina caprodes, assembly GCA_013375575.1. Taxonomy (NCBI): domain Eukaryota; kingdom Metazoa; phylum Chordata; class Actinopteri; order Perciformes; family Percidae; genus Percina; species Percina caprodes. The sequence continues at coordinate 1,387,376 of JABXJD010000112.1, forward strand.
CTTAATGTCAGATAACTTCCATAATAATAGGACTAGAAATATGAAATATGGTGATAATTGGTCGTTGTTTAGGTACATTAAACCACGTTAAACTACAGTATTCGTTAATGAAGCAGACACGCTTA
>JABXJD010000112.1:1392500-1402500 GCA_013375575.1 Percina caprodes
TAAAGATGCTGAGTCACCTTCTCTCTCAGGGATCTTCCAGTCAGAGGCTGAGTCATGTTGAAAGGTGGAGAACAGGAAACATGACGTGCTCAGTGTAATTTGATGAAGATCAACAGCCTTTATGTGTTCTGCCTCATTCCATCCATCCATCCATCCATCTTCATCCGCTTATCGGGTCGCGGGGGCAGCAGCTCCAGTAGGGGTCCCCAAACTTCCCTTTCCCGAGCCACATCAACCAGCTCCGACTGGGGGATCCCGAGGCGTTCCCAGGCCAGGTTGGAGATATAATCCTCCACCTAGTCCTGGGTCTTCCCCGAGGCCTCCTCCCAGCTGGACGTGCCTGGACCACCTCCCTAGGGAGGTGCCCAGGAGACATCCTCACCAGATGCCCGAACCACCTCAACTGGCTCCTTTCAACGTGAAGGAGCAGCAGCTCTACTCCGAGCTCCTATCGGAGGACTGAGCTTCTCACCCAGCCCCCCTTCTGAGGAAACCCATTTTGGCCACTTGCACCCTATTCTGCCTAATTATTTATTATTATTAGATCATCTGTAAATGTACAAAACAACAACCACTTAGCTAGTGTTGCAGGGTCCTCTGACAGGAAGTGGTTTCCCCTCTCAGGTGGCCCAGATGGTGCAGCGGGAGCCGGAGAAGCGTCTGACAGCAGAGGAGTACCTCAAGCAGCAGAGAGGGAAGGCCTTCCCCGACATCTTCTACACCTTCCTGCAGCCGTACATGGCTCAGTTCGCCAAAGAGACCTTCCAGTCGGCCGACGAGCGCGTGCTCGTCATCCGCAAAGACCTGGACAACATCCTGCACAACCTGCGGGGGGGTGAGTGGACCTGAGGTCTTAGACCCTCGGATGGTTACACAATGAAAAGTCATTTTCTCAGGGTTAAAAAATCTTAACTTGTGGAAGCTAGAGCCCGACCGATACGAATATCTGGTTATTTACAAATCGTGTGTGTGTGTGTGTGTGTGTGTGTGTGTGTGTGTGTGTGTGTGTGTGTGTGTGTGTGTGTGTGTGTGTGTGTGTGTGTGTGTGTGTGTGTGTGTGTGTGTGTGTGTGTGTGTGTGTGTGTGAGAGAGAGACAAATACAGAAACACGTTATTAAACATAACAAAATTTCCCTAAAATTAGTCATTTGTGGTTATTTATGAGTTCTCACTAAAATAATATAATAATTTGTTTTATTTTCACAACAGAACATCAAAATATATTAAAGTTCTGATACTAAAATGTAGAAAAATACAAACTTAAGATATGAAACTTAAAAATAATCAGTGTTACCAACAGGGACGTTGTAGAGCGTCCTCTGGTGGACAGACTATGCAACGCCATCACTAACAGGGACGTTGTAGAGCGTCCTCTGGTGGACAGACTATGCAACGCCATCACTAACAGGGACGTTGTAGAGCGTCCTCTGGTGGACAGACTATGCAACGCCATCACTAACAGGGACGTTGTAGAGCGTCCTCTGGTGGACAGACTATGCAACGCCATCACTAACGGGACGTTGTAGAGCGTCCTCTGGTGGACAGACTATGCAACGCCATCACTAACAGGGACGTTGTAGAGCGTCCTTTGGTGGACAGACTATGCAACGCCATCACTAACAGGGACGTTGTAGAGCGTCCTCTGGTGGACAGACTATGCAATGCCATCACTAACAGGGACGTTGTAGAGCGTCCTCTGGTGGACAGACTATGCAACGCCATCACTAACGGGGACGTTGTAGAGCGTCCTCTGGTGGACAGACTATGCAACGCCATCACTAACGGGGACGTTGTAAAGCGTCCTCTGGTGGACAGACTATGCAACGCCATCACTAACGGGGACGTTGTAAAGCGTCCTCTGGTGGACAGACTATGCAACGCCATCACTAACGGGGACGTTGTAGAGCGTCCTCTGGTGGACAGACTATGTAACGCCATCACTAACAGGGACGTTGTAGAGCGTCCTCTGGTGGACAGACTATGCAACGCCATCACTAACAGGGACGTTGTAGAGCGTCCTCTGGTGGACAGACTATGCAACGCCATCACTAACAGGGACGTTGTAGAGCGTCCTCTGGTGGACAGACTATGCAACGCCATCACTAACAGGGACGTTGTAGAGCGTCCTCTGGTGGATTATAAATACCGATATATCGGGAAATGCCTAATATCAGCCGATAATATCGGTGGGCTCTGGTGGGAGCCTGTGTGTAACCTTACCTGTTTCCCCCTCCAGGCTCTTCTTCTTCTTGGTCTCAGGAAAGCAGCGATGGCGCGCTGAGCTCCCGGGAGGAGCAGGGCCTCATGGTGCTGGTGTCGGTCATCACTTCCTGTCTGCAGACGCTGCACTCGTGCGACTCCAAGCTGGCGGCGCTGGAGCTCACGCTGCACCTGGCGCCGCGGCTCGCGGTCGACATCCTGCTGGACCGCATCACGCCCTACCTCCTGCACTTCTGCAACGACCCCGTGCCCCGCGTGCGCGCCCAGGCCGTGCGCACCCTCGCCAAGGTGCTGGCGCTGGTGAAGGAGGTGCCGAGGAACGACGTCAACATCTACCCCGAGTACATCCTCCCGGGCATCGCCCACCTCGCCCAAGACGACGCCACCATCGTCCGGCTGGCGTACGCAGGTCAGGAGATCTCAGGGTCCGGCATGAAATGGTTTCTTTAAACATATAATATATAATATCGGTCACAATTCACAACATCGAATCTAGGGATCCTAAAAATGACATTAAAGTGAACATTAAAGGTCTTCAGATACAGTATTAGGGACCACTAAGGTCTATATAAAGAGACTTCAGATACAGTATTAGGGGACCACTAAGGTCTATATAAAGAGACTTCAGATACAGTATTAGGGGACCACTAAGGTCTATATAAAGAGACTTCAGATACAGTATTAGGGACCACTAAGGTCTATATAAAGAGACTTCAGATACAGTATTAGGGACCACTAAGGTCTATATAAAGAGACTTCAGATACAGTATTAGGGACCACTAAGGTCTATATAAAGAGACTTCAGATACAGTATTAGGGACCACTAAGGTCTATATAAAAGAGACTTCAGATACAGTATTAGGGACCACTAAGGTCTATATAAAGAGACTTCAGATACAGTATTAGGGGACCACTAAGGTCTATATAAAGAGACTTCAGATACAGTATTAGGGACCACTAAGGTCTATATAAAGAGACTTCAGATACAGTATTAGGGACCACTAAGGTCTATATAAAGAGACTTCAGATACAGTATTAGGGACCACTAAGGTCTATATAAAGAGACTTCAGATACAGTATTAGGGACCACTAAGGTCTATATAAAGAGACTTCAGATACAGTATTAGGGGACCACTAAGGTCTATATAAAGAGACTTCAGATACAGTATTAGGGACCACTAAGGTCTATATAAAAGAGACTTCAGATACAGTATTAGGGGACCACTAAGGTCTATATAAAGAGACTTCAGATACAGTATTAGGGACCACTAAGGTCTATATAAAGAGACTTCAGATACAGTATTAGGGACCACTAAGGTCTATATAAAGAGACTTCAGATACAGTATTAGGGACCACTAAGGTCTATATAAAAGCATCCAAAGAGCACCATGTCATGGGACCTTTAAGAAAATTACTGTTTGATTTACTGTTATCATATCAACTACAGACCTTTGTCTTTAATGTCAAGTTAGGGTCAAACTTTAATTTAGAACACCGCCAGGTACCACATCTATAGGCTGGGGACCCCTAGGGGTTCTTGAGGGGGTTCCTGGGGGTCCGCAGCAGGCGGACTATGAGGCAAGGCAGCTTTATTTATATAGCACATTTAAGCAATATAGATAGATAGATAGAGAGATAGATAGAGAGAGAGAGAGAAGCAAAAATCCAGATTGGGGGGGCCCTCGGACATAACCATATCAAACAGGGGTCTGTGGTGTCATTTGTGCCAGTTTCGGGGTTCTGTTTGTGAGACACTGATTTCTTTAGGTCTTTTCCTCTTTATTCTTGTGTTTGCTGCTGATGTGTAGAGAACATCGCCCATCTGGCAGAGAGCGCGCTGCGCTTCCTGGAGTTGGTTCAGGAAAACAACGTGAACACCGAGCACGACCTCAGCGGCGAGGACACGGAGGAAATACTCCACCCCAACGAAAACTACGACTCGGGTACAAAGAACACACACACACACACACACACACACACACACACAAGCCAACACATTCCTGCCGCTCACTACAAAAAAGGCCAACACGCAGGGCTGGAAGAAGTATTCAGACTTAGGCTTTATTGTCATTCAACTGCACGTTCACATATACAGTTGAGCGAGATTTCGTTGCAAGGTTCCGAAAAAAGGAAGACCGTAAAAAGAGAAACGGTATAAATGTAAGTGTGCAATATAAAAATTTAAAATGTAATATTATAAGATGATTATGACTAGTGCAAATATCAATAACCGCAGGATGTATTACAAGTGAAATGCAGTGCAATGAAATGAATAATATACATTTTAAGTAACGTCTGAAGTAGCCTCCGAGATGCTAACGAGAGACTTCTGTAGCGTCTGAAGTAGCCTCCGAGATGCTAACGAGAGACTTCTGTAGCGTCTGAAGTAGCCTCCGAGATGCTAACGAGAGACTTCTGTAGCGTCTGACGTAGCCTCCGAGATGCTAACAAGAGACTTCTGTAACGTCTGAAGTAGCCTCCGAGATGCTAACGAGAGACTTCTGTAACGTCTGAAGTAGCCTCCGAGATGCTAACGAGAGACTTCTGTAACGCTGAAGTAGCCTCCGAGATGCTAACGAGAGACTTCTGTAGCGTCTGAAGTAGCCTCCGAGATGCTAACGAGAGACTTCTGTAGCGTCTGAAGTAGCCTCCGAGATGCTAACAAGAGACTTCTGTAACGTCTGAAGTAGCCTCCGAGATGCTAACGAGAGACTTCTGTAACGTCTGAAGTAGCCTCCGAGATGCTAACGAGAGACTTCTGTAACGTCTGAAGTAGCCTCCGAGATGCTAACGAGAGACTTCTGTAACGTCCGAAGTAGCCTCCGAGATGCTAACGAGAGACTTCTGTAGCGTCTGAAGTAGCCTCCGAGATGCTAACGAGAGACTTCTGTAACGTCTGAAGTAGCCTCCGAGGTGCTAACGAGAGACTTCTGTAACGTCCGAAGTAGCCTCCGAGATGCTTACGAGAGACTTCTGTAACGTCTGAAGTAGCCTCCGAGATGCTAACTAGAGACTTCTGTAGCGTCTGAAGTAGCCTCCGAGATGCTAACGAGAGACTTCTGTAGCGTCTGAAGTAGCCTCCGAGATGCTAACGAGAGACTTCTGTAACGTCTGAAGTAGCCTCCGAGATGCTAACGAGAGACTTCTGTAATGTCAACACAGTATAAATGGACCTACTTAACCAAGTTCACTCCTAGCTTAGCTACAAGTTAGCATCAAACACAACAAAGGCTGTCAGTTGAATGGTGTTTTGAGCTAACGTTAGCATCAAACAACCATAGATAGCTACAACGTTTCTGAAATGATTCCCATCTTCTGTTATTGTTCGTAATGAGAAAACTTGATTATATCATGGATTTCACAAATTTCAGTATGACAGTTATGTCATAAACCATTTTAAGTGACCGTCCCATTCATGTTCCCAGAGCTGCAGGCGCTGCATGAGATGGTGCAGCAGAAGGTGGTGACGCTGCTGAGCGACTCGGAGAACATCGTCAAACAGTCGCTGATGGAGAACGGCATCACGCGGCTCTGCGTCTTCTTCGGCCGGCAGAAAGCCAACGACGTGCTGCTGTCCCACATGATCACCTTCCTCAACGACAAGAACGACTGGCACCTGCGCGGCGCCTTCTTCGACAGCATCGTGGGTAAGAAAACCTCCGTCAGACGTCGCTACGACAGGGAGAAATCAGCTGAGTCTTTGACCCTTGTGTTGTCCTCGGGTCAAATTTGACCCATTTTAAAAAAAGAAAAGCAAAGTGGGTTTCTTTCATCCAAATTTTCAGAGAAATAAAGTGGATTGTTCCGCACAACGCTCTTCACAAGTAAAATAAATGATCTGCCAACTACTTTCTTTAAATTTTGATGTTTTATTCAATTTTATTGCATTCAAAAAATATTTGCTATGAAAGAACGTTGAAAAAAGTGACAAAAATGTCCGCAAAAGCTTCAAAAACGAGGGGAAAGGACCACAAAAACATCAAAAGGCGCAGATAAAAATGGACAGAAACGTTGGAAAAAGTGACAAAAAACCTTTTTTGGTTTTGAAAAAAACGACCGAAACGTTGAAGAAGAAAATAAAGTTTGAATTTAAATGCCATGGCAATGAGAGTGGGGAACGCCAGAGCAGGGGGAATGAGAGTGGGGAACGCCAGAGCAGGGGGAATGAGAGTGGGGAACACCAGAGCAGGGGGAATGATAGTGGGGAACACCAGAGCAGGAGGAATGAGAGTGGGGAACGCCAGAGCAGGGGGAATGAGAGTGGGGAACGCCAGAGCAGGGGCAATGAGAGTGGGGAACGCCAGAGCAGGGGCAATGAGAGTGGGGAACGCCAGAGCAGGGGCAATGAGAGTGAGGAACGCCAGAGCAGGGGCAATGAGAGTGAGGAACGCCAGAGCAGGGGCAATGAGAGTGGGGAACGCCAGAGCAGGGGCAATGAGAGTGGGGAACGCCAGAGCAGGGGGAATGAGAGTGGGGAACTCCAGAGCAGGGGCAATGAGAGTGGGGAACTCCAGAGCAGGGGCAATGAGAGTAGGGAACTCCAGAGCAGGGGGAATGAGAGTAGGGAACGCCAGAGCAAGTGCAATGAGAGTGGGGAACTCCAGAGCAGGGGGAATGAGAGTGGGGAACGCCAGAGCAGGGGGAATGATAGTGGGGAACGCCAGAGCAGGGTGAATGAGAGTGGGGAACGCCAGAGCAGGGGGAATGAGAGTGGGGAACGCCAGAGCAGGGGCAATGAGAGTAGGGAACGCCAGAGCAGGGGGAATGAGAGTGGGAACTCCAGAGCAGGGGCAATGAGAGTGGGAACTCCAGAGCAGGGGAATGAGAGTGGGGAACGCCAGAGCAGGGGCAATGAGAGTGGGGAACGCCAGAGCAGGGGCAATGAGAGTGGGGAACGCCAGAGCAGGGGCAATGAGAGTGGGGAACGCCAGAGCAGGGGCAATGAGAGTGGGGATCGCCAGAGCAGGGGCAATGAGAGTGGGGAACGCCAGAGCAGGGGCAATGAGAGTGGGGAACGCCAGAGCAGGGGCAATGAGAGTGGGGAACGCCAGAGCAGGGGCAATGAGAGTGGGGAACGCCAGAGCAGGGGCAATGAGAGTGGGGAACGCCAGAGCAGGGGCAATGAGAGTGGGGAACGCCAGAGCAGGGGCAATGAGAGTGAGGAACGCCAGAGCAGGGGGAATGAGAGTGGGGAACTCCAGAGCAGGGGCAATGAGAGTGGGGAACTCCAGAGCAGGGGGAATGAGAGTGGGGAACTCCAGAGCAGGGGCAATGAGAGTGGGGAACTCCAGAGCAGGGGCAATGAGAGTGGGGAACTCCAGAGCAGGGGGAATGAGAGTGGGGAACGCCAGAGCAGGGGGAATGATAGTGGGGAACGCCAGAGCAGGGGGAATGATAGTGGGGAACGCCAGAGCAGGGGGAATGAGAGTAGGGAACGCCAGAGCAGGGGCAATGAGAGTAGGGAACGCCAGAGCAGGGGCAATGAGAGTAGGGAACGCCAGAGCAGGGGGAATGAGAGTGGGGAACGCCAGAGCAGGGGCAATGAGAGTGGGGAACTCCAGAGCAGGGGCAATGAGAGTGGGGAACTCCAGAGCAGGGGCAATGAGAGTGGGGAACTCCAGAGCAGGGGCAATGAGAGTAGGGAACTCCAGAGCAGGGGGAATGAGAGTAGGGAACGCCAGAGCAAGTGCAATGAGAGTGGGGAACTCCAGAGCAGGGGGAATGAGAGTGGGGAACGCCAGAGCAGGGGGAATGATAGTGGGGAACGCCAGAGCAGGGTGAATGATAGTGGGGAACGCCAGAGCAGGGGGAATGAGAGTGGGGAACGCCAGAGCAGGGGCAATGAGAGTAGGGAACGCCAGAGCAGGGGGAATGAGAGTGGGGAACTCCAGAGCAGGGGCAATGAGAGTGGGGAACTCCAGAGCAGGGGAATGAGAGTGGGGAACGCCAGAGCAGGGGCAATGAGAGTGGGGAACGCCAGAGCAGGGGCAATGAGAGTGGGAACGCCAGAGCAGGGGCAATGAGAGTGGGGAACGCCAGAGCAGGGGCAATGAGAGTGGGGAACGCCAGAGCAGGGGCAATGAGAGTGGGGAACGCCAGAGCAGGGGCAATGAGAGTGGGAACGCCAGAGCAGGGGCAATGAGAGTGGGGAACGCCAGAGCAGGGTCAATGAGAGTGGGGAACGCCAGAGCAGGGGCAATGAGAGTGGGGAACGCCAGAGCAGGGGCAATGAGAGTGAGGAACGCCAGAGCAGGGGGAATGAGAGTGAGGAACGCCAGAGCAGGGGCAATGAGAGTGGGGAACGCCAGAGCAGGGGCAATGAGAGTGGGGAACGCCAGAGCAGGGGCAATGAGAGTGGGGAACGCCAGAGCAGGGGGAATGAGAGTGGGGAACGCCAGAGCAGGGGAAATGAGAGTGGGGAACGCCAGAGCAAGGGGAATGAGAGTGGGAAACAGCAGAATAAATGTAGCCTAAGGAGGACAAGGCGTGTCAAACTGTCAAAGTACGGTTTGTGTGTCTGTCCCTGGCGTGTGTGTGTGTGTGTGTGTGTGTGTGTGTGTGTGTGTTAATAATCTCCTGCCGTGTGTGTGTGTGTGTGTGTGTGTGTGTGTTAATAATCTCCTGCCGTGTGTGTGTTAATAATCTCCTGCCGTGTGTGTGTGTGTGTGTGTGTGTGTGTGTGTGTGTGTGTGTGTGTGTTAATAATCTCCTGCCGTGTGTGTGTGTGTGTTGCAGGTGTGGCGGCCTACGTCGGCTGGCAGAGCTCCTCCATCCTGAAGCCCCTCCTCCAGCAGGGCCTGAGCGACACCGAGGAGTTCGTCATCTACAAAGCTCTCAACTCCCTCACCTGCATGTGTCAGCTGGGTCTGCTGCAGAAACCTCACATCTACGAGTTTCATCGACATCGGTGAGATCCAAAGGATCGCTGCAGCGGATCGTACTCGGGAGGGGGCATCGATTCAGCATAGTATCACGATATGTTTCATGGCAATAAGGGATGGACACTTTTTCAGGGCCAGGGCCGATTATCAGTAGATAATGAAACCGATATTTGGAACCTCAGGTTTCTCTATAGAGCCCCCCTACAGGTTTCTCTATAGAGCCCCCCTACAGGTTTCTCTATAGAGCCCCCCTACAGGTTTCTCTATAGAGCCCCCCTACAGGTTTCTCTATAGAGCTCCACCTACAGGTTTCTCTATAGAGCCCCCCTACAGGTTTCTCTATAGAGCTCCACCTACAGGTTTCACTATAGAGCCCCCCCTACAGGTTTCACTATAGAGCTCCACCTACAGGTTTCTCTATAGAGCCCCCCTACAGGTTTCTCTATAGATCTCCACCTACAGGTTTCTCTACAGAGCCCCCCTACAGGTTTCTCTATAGAGCCCCCCTACAGGTTTCTCTATAGAGCCCCCCTACAGGTTTCTCTATAGAGCCCCCCTACAGGTTTCTCTACAGAGCCCCCTACAGGTTTCTATAGAGCCCCCTACAGGTTTCTCTATAGAGCCCCCCTCTACAGGTTTCTCTATAGAGCCCCCACAGGTTTCTCTATAGAGCCCCCTACAGGTTTCTCTATAGAGCCCCCTACAGGTTTCTATAGAGCCCTCTACAGGTTTCTATAGAGCCCCCTACAGGTTTCTCTATAGAGCCCCCTACAGGTTTCTCTATAGAGCCCCCTCTACAGGTTTCTCTATAGAGCCCCCCTACAGGTTTCTCTATAGAGCCCCCCCTACAGGTTTCTCTATAGAGCCCCCCTACAGGTTTCTCTATAGAGCCCCCCTC
>JABXJD010000112.1:1410000-1420000 GCA_013375575.1 Percina caprodes
ACTCTTACCAGCCTTTAAACACAATAACTTTTAACAACGACAGCTTTTAAACACAACCGCTTTTAACAACTTCTAACAACAGCTTCTAAGACAGACAGCATGGCAGACTGATCTCTACATTCAGCCGCCCTGAATGATGAATCAGAGAGCACGTTTGAACTCCCAGGGCTGATTGAAGATTGTTGATTGGAGGGTCCCCAGCAGCCGCGCCAATCAACATCAAGGCCTGGAACTGGGAAGTGGGTGGAGCCATTGCACAGGCCAATCCTCTCCGGGCACCCACACAGTCACATTTACATACACACACAAGCTAGAGGCCTAAACTGACCTAAAAGGCAGGGGCCGTTACACATATAAGATGCTAACGAGAGACTTCTGTAACGTCTGAAGTAGCCTCCGAGATGCTAACGAGAGACTTCTGTAACGTCTGAAGTAGCCTCCGAGATGCTAACGAGAGACTTCTGTAACGTCCGAAGTAGCCTCCGAGACGCTAACGAGAGACTTCTGTAACGTCTGAAGTAGCCTCCGAGATGCTAACGAGAGACTTCTGTAACGTCTGAAGTAGCCTCCGAGATGCTAACGAGAGACTTCTGTAACGTCTGAAGTAGCCTCCGAGATGCTAACTAGAGACTTCTGTAACGTCTGAAGTAGCCTCCGAGATGCTAACGAGAGACTTCTGTAACGTCTGAAGTAGCCTCCGAGATGCTAACGAGAGACTTCTGTAACGTCTGAAGTAGCCTCCGAGATGCTAACGAGAGACTTCTGTAGCGTCTGAAGTAGCCTCCGAGATGCTAACGAGAGACTTCTGTAACGTCTGAAGTAGCCTCCGAGATGCTAACGAGAGACTTCTGTAACGTCTGAAGTAGCCTCCGAGATGCTAACGAGAGACTTCTGTAACGTCCGAGTAGCCTCCGAGATGCTAACGAGAGACTTCTGTAACGTCTGAAGTAGCCTCCGAGATGCTAACGAGAGACTTCTGTAACGTCTGAAGTAGCCTCCGAGATGCTAACTAGAGACTTCTGTAACGTCTGAAGTAGCCTCCGAGATGCTAACGAGAGACTTCTGTAACGTCTGAAGTAGCCTCCGAGATGCTAACTAGAGACTTCTGTAACGTCTGAAGTAGCCTCCGAGATGCTAACTAGAGACTTCTGTAACGTCTGAAGTAGCCTCCGAGATGCTAATGAGAGACTTCTGTAGCGTCTGAAGTAGCCTCCGAGATGCTAACTAGAGACTTCTGTAACGTCTGAAGTAGCCTCCGAGATGCTAACGAGAGACTTCTGTAACGTCTGAAGTAGCCTCCGAGATGCTAACGAGAGACTTCTGTAACGTCTGAAGTAGCCTCCGAGATGCTAACGAGAGACTTCTGTAACGTCTGAAGTAGCCTCCGAGATGCTAACGAGAGACTTCTGTAACGTCTGAAGTAGCCTCCGAGATGCTAACGAGAGACTTCTGTAACGTCTGAAGTAGCCTCCGAGATGCTAACGAAGTTGGTTCACTGCTAGCTTAGCTACAAGTTAGCATCAAACACAACAAAGGCTGTCAGTTGAATGGTGTTTTGAGCTAACGTTAGCAATCAAACATCCATAGATAGCTACAACGTTTCTGAAAGGATTCCCATCTTCTGTTATTGTTTGTAATCAGAAAACTTTATTATTTTATGGATTTCACTAATTTCAGTACGACAGTTATATACCGTTTAAATTTCATGCGTGACTCACATCTGCACTCGACTCACATCAGTTAGTGACAACCCATTGGAATAAAGTCGGTTTTATTCTCCTGTGTGTGTGTGTGTGTGTGTGTGTGTGTGTGTGTGTGTGTGTGTGTGTGTGTGTGTGTAAATCTCCTTTTTGGACTCTGTGTGTAGCTCAGTGATCGGATCACTGCTAACTGTGTGTTCCAGTTGTTTCTCTCGAAGTCAGCAGAGTAAATTACTGCCGTCTGCAATCAATTACTGCAGCCAAAGAGCCTCGAGGAAGTCTCTCTCTCTCTCTCTCTCTCTCTCTCTCTCTCTCTCTGTCTCTCTCCCCCCCCATATTAATCACTCTGCCTTTGTGTTCTCCAAATACCTGTCAGTCCTCAGATTCCCTCTACACTGCCAAACATGAGCTCTGGCATTGTCTCTTAGTACTAAACTATCATATTAAGGTAGTTGTTCTTATATTTACACAGATGTCAGTCAGTGTTTATAACATCCTTTTGTTCCTAAATGAAGACATCTGGAGTCTGAGTTGGAAAAGAAAACAAAAAGACATGTTCATTAAAGTCTACAACACGCATATCAATTTAGAGTCAACAATTCATTTTAGCACACCTAGTTTTGTCTCTTTTTTCCAAAGTTTTTATCGCTTTTTCCAACAATTTGGCGCTTTTTCCCACGTTTCTGTTGCTTTTTGCGACATTTTTGTACCTATTTTCAATGCTTTAAGCGGCTTTTATTGACCATATCTGATGCTTTCTTCAATGCTTTTGCCACTTTTTCCGACATTTGATGTTCTTTTTTTTTTAAAGGTTTTTGTCTAATGAACATTTTTTCGTTTGCTTTTTGGGGTCTTTATGAGACTCAAACTGTAAGTGAGGTAACATGTAATAATACAATGCAATTAGAACCAGTTGTGGAAATTACAGCATCTGTCGAACATGTGGCATTGTTTTTTTTTTTTTTTTTTTTTTACATGGTGCTCTTTGTATGCTTTGAGATAGACCTTAGTGGTCCCCTAATACTGTATCTGAAGTCTCTTTATATAGACCTTAGTGGTCCCCTAATACTGTATCTGAAGTCTCTTTATATAGACCTTAGTGGTCCCTAATGCTGTATCTGAAGTCTCTTTATATAGACCTTAGTGGTCCCTAATACTGTATCTGAAGTCTCTTTATATAGACCTTAGTGGTCCCCTAATACTGTATCTGAAGTCTCTTTATATAGACCTTAGTGGTCCCTAATGCTGTATCTGAAGTCTCTTTTATATAGACCTTAGTGGTCCCCTAATACTGTATCTGAAGTCTCTTTATATAGACCTTAGTGGTCCCCTAATACTGTATCTGAAGTCTCTTTATATAGACCTTAGTGGTCCCTAATACTGTATCTGAAGTCTCTTTATATAGACCTTAGTGGTCCCTAATACTGTATCTGAAGTCTCTTTTATATAGACCTTAGTGGTCCCCTAATTCTGTATCTGAAGTCTCTTTATATAGACCTTAGTGGTCCCTAATACTGTATCTGAAGTCTCTTTTATATAGACCTTAGTGGTCCCCTAATACTGTATCTGAAGTCTCTTTATATAGACCTTAGTGGTCCCTAATACTGTATCTGAAGTCTCTTTTATATAGACCTTAGTGGTCCCTAATACTGTATCTGAAGTATCTTTATATAGACCTTAGTGGTCCCTAATTCTGTATCTGAAGTCTCTTTATATAGACCTTAGTGGTCCCTAATACTGTATCTGAAGTCTCTTTTATATAGACCTTAGTGGTCCCCTAATACTGTATCTGAAGTCTCTTTATATAGACCTTAGTGGTCCCCTAATACTGTATCTGAAGTCTCTTTATATAGACCTTAGTGGTCCCTAATACTGTATCTGAAGTCTCTTTATATAGACCTTAGTGGTCCCTAATACTGTATCTGAAGTCTCTTTTATATAGACCTTAGTGGTCCCCTAATTCTGTATCTGAAGTCTCTTTATATAGACCTTTAGTGGTCCCTAATACTGTATCTGAAGTCTCTTTTATATAGACCTTAGTGGTCCCTAATACTGTATCTGAAGTATCTTTATATAGACCTTAGTGGTCCCCTAATACTGTATCTGAAGTCTCTTTATATAGACCTTAGTGGTCCCTAATACTGTATCTGAAGTCTCTTTTATATAGACCTTAGTGGTCCCCTAATACTGTATCTGAAGTCTCTTTATATAGACGTTAGTGGTCCCCTAATACTGTATCTGAAGTCTCTTTTATATAGACCTTAGTGGTCCCCTAATACTGTCTCTGAAGTCTCTTTATATAGACCTTAGTGGTCCCTAATACTGTATCTGAAGTCTCTTTTATATAGACCTTAGTGGTCCCCTAATACTGTATCTGAAGTCTCTTTATATAGACCCTAGTGGTCCCCTAATACTGTATCTGAAGTCTCTTTATATAGACCTTAGTGGTCCCTAATACTGTATCTGAAGTCTCTTTATATAGACCTTAGTGGTCCCCTAATACTGTATCTGAAGTCTCTTTTATATAGACCCTAGTGGTCCCCTAATACTGTATCTGAAGTCTCTTTATATAGACCTTAGTGGTCCCTAATACTGTATCTGAAGTCTCTTTATATAGACCCTAGTGGTCCCCTAATACTGTATCTGAAGTCTCTTTATATAGACCCTAGTGGTCCCCTAATACTGTATCTGAAGTCTCTTTATATAGACCTTAGTGGTCCCTAATACTGTATCTGAAGTCTCTTTATATAGACCCTAGTGGTCCCCTAATACTGTATCTGAAGTCTCTTTATATAGACCTTAGTGGTCCCCTAATACTGTATCTGAAGTCTCTTTATATAGACCTTAGTGGTCCCCTAATACTGTATCTGAAGTCTCTTTATATAGACCTTAGTGGTCCCCTAATGCTGTATCTGAAGTATCTTTATATAGACCTTAGTGGTCCCCTAATACTGGATCTGAAGTCTCTTTCCCAAAATTCAGCCTTGGTGCAGAATTACAGCCACTAGATCCAGTCCCACCATGAGCTTTTCTTAGTATGTGACATTTCTGAGTCTGTAGCTATTGAGCCGGAAAGAGGGGGGTCAAGATGGAGGGTGGGGGGTTGCTTTGGCCTGGTGGATAATGTTAAAAAACCCATAAAGTGACATTTTCATGCCACTGGACCTTTAACATTTAGCGACTATTCATAGACTAGTTGACATAAGAACAGACGTCTAGCTAGCATCCTGTTTTCATGTTCCTGTATGTGTTTTTATTCTTCCAGCAGCGAGGAAGCACATGAAGCAGGACTCCATGATGAACGAGGAGTGGAAGAGCATGTTTGGGTCTCAGGAGCCGCCCTCCACGCAGCCCGCCACGGTGTGTTTGAGATTCATTGTTGTTTACAGTAATCAGGTCATGTCTGGGACTGGGGCTGTGCAGCCAGAGGCACATTCACACTCCATGCGTTAATAGTTTGTTTTAGGCTCGTGCCTGAACCAATTTTGGTTAGGAGTGTCTCGAGAAGCTGAGTTATGCCTGCTGTTAGCATCTGGATCAAAGCCTGAACACACAGATCGGTTAGTGACTCCCCGATGTGAGGAGAGTGCAGATTTGAGTCACGCTTTGCATCAAGTAGCATATAAGGTGCTAACGAGAGACTTCTGTAACGTCAACACAGTAAAAATGGACCTACTTAACCAAGTTGGTTCACTGCTAGCTTAGCTACAAGTTAGCATCAAACACAACAAAGGATGTCAGTTAAATGGTGTTTTGAGCTAACGTTAGCATCAAACACAAAGGATGTCAGTTGAATGGTGTTTTGAGCTAACATTAGCATCAAACACAACAAAGGATGTCAGTTGAATGGTGTTTTGAGCTAACGTTAGCATCAAACACAACAAAGGATGTCAGTTGAATGGTGTTTTGAGCTAACGTTAGCATCAAACACAACAAAGGATGTCAGTTAAATGGTGTTTTGAGCTAACGTTAGCATCAAACACAACAAAGGATGTCAGTTGAATGGTGTTTTGAGCTAACGTTAGCATCAAACACAACAAAGGATGTCAGTTAAATGGTGTTTTGAGCTAACGTTAGCATCAAACACAACAAAGGATGTCAGTTAAATGTTTTTTTGAGCTAACGTTAGCATCAAACACAAAGGATGTCAGTTGAATGGTGTTTTGAGCTAACGTTAGCATCAAACACAACAAAGGATGTCAGTTAAATGGTGTTTTGAGCTAACGTTAGCATCAAACACAACAAAGGATGTCAGTTGAATGGTGTTTTGAGCTAACGTTAGCATCAAACACAACAAAGGATGTCAGTTAAATGGTGTTTTGAGCTAACGTTAGCATCAAACACAACAAAGGATGTCAGTTGAATGGTGTTTTGAGCTAACGTTAGCATCAAACACAACAAAGGATGTCAGTTGAATGGTGTTTTGAGCTAACGTTAGCATCAAACACAACAAAGGATGTCAGTTGAATGGTGTTTTGAGCTAACGTTAGCATCAAACACAACAAAGGCTGTCAGTTGAATGGTGTTTTGAGCTAACGTTAGCATCAAACACAACAAAGGATGTCAGTTAAATGGTGTTTTGAGCTAACGTTAGCATCAAACACAAAGGATGTCAGTTGAATGGTGTTTTGAGCTAACATTAGCATCAAACACAACAAAGGATGTCAGTTGAATGGTGTTTTGAGCTAACGTTAGCATCAAACACAACAAAGGATGTCAGTTGAATGGTGTTTTGAGCTAACGTTAGCATCAAACACAACAAAGGATGTCAGTTAAATGGTGTTTTGAGCTAACGTTAGCATCAAACACAACAAAGGATGTCAGTTGAATGGTGTTTTGAGCTAACGTTAGCATCAAACACAACAAAGGATGTCAGTTAAATGGTGTTTTGAGCTAACGTTAGCATCAAACACAACAAAGGATGTCAGTTAAATGGTGTTTTGAGCTAACGTTAGCATCAAACACAACAAAGGATGTCAGTTGAATGGTGTTTTGAGCTAACGTTAGCATCAAACACAACAAAGGATGTCAGTTGAATGGTGTTTTGAGCTAACGTTAGCATCAAACACAACAAAGGATGTCAGTTAAATGGTGTTTTGAGCTAACGTTAGCATCAAACACAACAAAGGATGTCAGTTGAATGGTGTTTTGAGCTAACGTTAGCATCAAACACAACAAAGGATGTCAGTTGAATGGTGTTTTGAGCTAACGTTAGCATCAAACACAACAAAGGATGTCAGTTAAATGGTGTTTTGAGCTAACGTTAGCATCAAACACAACAAAGGATGTCAGTTAAATGGTGTTTTGAGCTAACGTTAGCATCAAACACAACAAAGGATGTCAGTTGAATGGTGTTTTGAGCTAACGTTAGCATCAAACACAACAAAGGATGTCAGTTGAATGGTGTTTTGAGCTAACGTTAGCATCAAACACAACAAAGGATGTCAGTTAAATGGTGTTTTGAGCTAACGTTAGCATCAAACACAACAAAGGATGTCAGTTGAATGGTGTTTTGAGCTAACGTTAGCATCAAACACAACAAAGGATGTCAGTTGAATGGTGTTTTGAGCTAACGTTAGCATCAAACACAACAAAGGATATCAGTTAAATGGTGTTTTGAGCTAACGTTAGCATCAAACACAACAAAGGATGTCAGTTGAATGGTGTTTTGAGCTAACGTTAGCATCAAACACAACAAAGGATGTCAGTTGAATGGTGTTTTGAGCTAACGTTAGCATCAAACACAACAAAGGCTGTCAGTTGAATGGTGTTTTGAGCTAATGTTAGCATCAAACACAACAAAGGATGTCAGTTGAATGGTGTTTTGAGCTAACGTTAGCATCAAACACAACAAAGGATGTCAGTTAAATGGTGTTTTGAGCTAACGTTAGCATCAAACACAACAAAGGCTGTCAGTTGAATGGTGTTTTGAGCTAACGTTAGCATCAAACACAACAAAGGATGTCAGTTAAATGGTGTTTTGAGCTAACGTTAGCATCAAACACAACAAAGGATGTCAGTTAAATGGTGTTTTGAGCTAACGTTAGCATCAAACACAACAAAGGATGTCAGTTGAATGGTGTTTTGAGCTAACGTTAGCATCAAACACAACAAAGGATGTCAGTTGAATGGTGTTTTGAGCTAACGTTAGCATCAAACACAACAAAGGATGTCAGTTGAATGGTGTTTTGAGCTAATGTTAGCATCAAACACAACAAAGGATGTCAGTTGAATGGTGTTTTGAGCTAACGTTAGCATCAAACACAACAAAGGATGTCAGTTGAATGGTGTTTTGAGCTAACGTTAGCATCAAACACAACAAAGGATGTCAGTTAAATGGTGTTTTGAGCTAACGTTAGCAATCAATTCACAAATTCACAATTTTCGTTATGACACGTTATGCCGTAAACCGTTTAAATCCGAGCTTGCGACACTTTCCTCACATTGGGCAGTGACCAGGTTAGTCAAAAGTAGTTTAACTAAATAGACTACAAACACGACACAGGTGTAATGGTGGGGTGTGTAAGTGGATATGACCTCAGTCGTGTTTGCCATGTGTGGATGGGTGAATGTCAGAATCAAAATCAGCTTTATTTACCAGGTATGAGAACACATACGAGGAACTTTGCTTTGGATTGTAATGCTCATACAAAACAAACAATGTAGACTCACTAATGTAGACTCACTAATGTAGACTCACTAATGTAGACTCACTAATGTAGACTCACTAATGTAGACTCACTAATGTAGACTCATTATAAACAGAAACAATATAGACAGGTTGAGGCAATAGTGCAATGAAGAGTGCAAAGTATGCAGGAGTAAATTATGATAGTTATTATTTTAAGTATGTAGAGCGTCCTCTGGTGGACAGACTATGCAACGCCATCACTAACGGGGACGTTGTAGAGCGTCCTCTGGTGGACAGACTATGCAACACCATCACTAACAGGGACGTTGTAGAGCGTCCTCTGGTGGACAGACTATGCAACACCATCACTAACAGGGACGTTGTAGAGCGTCCTCTGGTGGACAGACTATGCAACGCCATCACTAACAGGGACGTTGTAGAGCGTCCTCTGGTGGACAGACTATGCAACGCCATCACTAACGGGGACGTTGTAGAGCGTCCTCTGGTGGACAGACTATGCAACGCCATCACTAACGGGGACGTTGTAGAGCGTCCTCTGGTGGACAGACTATGCAACGCCATCGCTAATAACATGGTTGACCGTCTGTAACTTCTTGCATTTTCTAATTGGATAAAACCCTTAAAAATAATCAAAGTTCTGAGAAAACTTGATGGAGCAGTCAGTAGAATGCGGCGTTGGTGTGTTTGCAGGCGGCTGACGGGCCGGGGAGTCAGGTCAGGAAGAGCGCCGCGGTCCCGGCGCTGCCCGTGCTGCAGTCGGTGGCGAGCGGCCCGGCCTACCAGCGCCGCATCAACACCTGCAAGGCGGAGCTGCAGCAGCTGGTGCAGCAGAAGCGGGAGCAGTGCAGCGCCGAGCGCATGGCCAAACAGATGATGGAGAGCGCAGAGTGGGAGAGTCGGCCTCCGCCCCCAGGTAACACACACACACACACACACAGTCTCACACACACACACACACACACACACACACACACACACACACACACAGTCTCTCACACACACACACACACACACACACACACACACACAGTCTCTCACACACACACACACACACACACACACACACACACACACACACACAGTCTCTCTCACACACACACACACACACACACACACACACACACAGTCTCTCACACACACACACACACAGTCTCTCACACACACACACACACACACACACACAGTCTCTCACACACACACACACACACACACACACACACACACACACACACACATAGTCTCTCACACAGTCACACTCACACAGTCTCTCACACACACACACACACACACACACACACACACACACACAGTCACACTCACACATAGTCTCTCACACACACACACACACACACACACACACACAGTCACACTCACACATAGTCTCTCACACACACACACACACACACACACACACACAAAGATTCACACAAACACACACACACACAGTGTCACACACACACAGTAAGACGCGCACACAGAAACACACAGACGCACACACATGTCGCACTGTTGCTTGCTCTGGAGGAAACTACTAGAACTGTTGGGTCCTTGTAAATTCTGGAGTGTGGTCTAGACCTGCTCTATCAGGTCTAGACCTGCTCTATCTGGTCTAGACCTGCTCTATCTGGTCTAGACCTGCTCTATCTGT
>JABXJD010000112.1:1437500-1450000 GCA_013375575.1 Percina caprodes
AAATAAAAGTTGTTCTTTCAGCGCTGCTGCTCCAGGAGAACTCATGCTGTCAAGTGACAGTTAGATGTAGATGTACGATTCATGTCAGACATTTACCAATTAGTCAATTTAGTTCAAATTTAGTTCGACCATAGTGTTCGATATAACGAAGGAAGTGTTAATAAGATTAATATAAAATGCAAGTACATATAACATGTAAAAGAGATGCAATCAACAGGCTGTGCCGTTAAGTAGAAACATTAACATCCAGACCTATACTAGATATATTATATTATACTATGACGTTATTTTAATTTTAACTTATTCGACGTACTATATTATGACTATGTTTGACTTTTTTGGATATAATATGCAGACTTTTTTTTTAATTTTAACGTACTAAACTACGACTTTTGTCAACTTTTAAGACGTCCTAAACTACGACTTTTGTCAACTTTTAAGACGTCCTAAACTACGACTTTTTTCGACATACTATATTATGATTTTTGAAAACTTTTTTGACATACTATATTATATTATGACTTTGTTTGACTTTTTCGACATAACATACTATGACTTTTTTTTATTATTATTCAACGTACTATACTAAAACTTTTTTCATTTTTTTCCACATACTATATTATGAGTTTGACTTTTTTGGACATAAGGGTTATGACTTTTTTTTAATTTTTCAACATACTGTACTATAACTTCTTTCAGCTTTTTAGACATACTATATTAGGATTTTTAGCAACTTTTTAGTTGACTTTTTTCAACTTTTTCGACGTACTATATTATGCTTTTTAAGACATACTATACTACAACTTTTTTTCGTAGTATACGTACTATGCTACGATTTTTTCGACATACTATACTATAACCTTTTTTTTTAATTTTTCAACGTACCATGCTAGGACTTTTTTTCGACATACTATACTTTGACTTTTAGGAACTTTTTGACATACTATACTATATTATGACTTTGTTTGACTTTTTTTGGATATAATATACTATGACTTTTTTTTAAAAAAATTTCAACGTACTGTACTATAACTTCTTTCAGCTTTTTAGACATACTATATTAGGATTTTTTAAAACATTTAGACATACTATATTAGGATTTTTAAAACTTTTAGACATACTATATTAGGATTTTTAAAACTTTTAGACATACTATATTAGGATTTTTAAAACTTTTTAGACATACTATATTAGGATTTTTAAAAACTTTTTAGACATACTATATTAGGATTTTTTAAAACTTTTAGACATACTATATTAGGATTTTTTAAAACTTTTAGACATACTATATTAGGATTTTTTAAAACTTTTTAGACATACTATATTAGGATTTTTAGCAACTGTTTAATTGACTTTTTTCAACTTTTTCGACGCACTATATTATGCTTTTTAAGACATACTATACTACGACTTTTTTCGTAGTATACGTACTATGCTACGATTATTTTTATTTTTCAACATACTATACTATAACTTTTTCCACATACTTTTTTTTTCTTCAAAGTACTACTATGACTTTGACATACTATAATTTTTTTTCAGCTTTTTCGACATACTGTATTCTAAATACTATACTATGATTTTTTTTTTTTTTTAATTTTCGACATTTTGTCTTTTTTTTCAACGTACTATACTATGATTTGTGTTTCAACTTTTTATGACATATTATTCTATGACTTTGACATACTATAACTTTTTTCAGCTTTTGACATACTGTATTCTAAATACTATACTATGATTTTTTTTTTTTTTTAATTTTCGACATACTATACTATGACTCAACTTTTTCAATTTACTATGCTATGACTTTTTTCACACTTTTTCCAAATACTATACTATTACTTTTATTAACTTTTTTTGACACAAAAGTATGTT
Source organism: Percina caprodes (assembly GCA_013375575.1). Taxonomy (NCBI): domain Eukaryota; kingdom Metazoa; phylum Chordata; class Actinopteri; order Perciformes; family Percidae; genus Percina; species Percina caprodes. The sequence continues at coordinate 1,439,376 of JABXJD010000112.1, forward strand.
TCTATCACTTTTTTCTAATTTTTTTGGCTTTTTTTCATGACTGTTTTTGACATACTTTTAGACTTTTTTTCGGTTATATTTCGACTATAATACGACTTTTTTCAACTTTTTTTGACATAATATCCTGTGATTTTTTCCGACATACTATACTATGACTTTTTCATGACTTTTACAGACATACTGTCTTTTTCGACATCCGTACTATAACTTTTTCCGACAAAGTATATTTTTCCTCATTGTATTTCTTGTGTGTGTGCCTAAATAATGTTGTTGTTTTTTCCTTGACGAAGGTCCCTTCTAACATTGGTCCTCCTCCAAGTGAAGCGCTCGCTGCTGATTGGCTGTTAAACTTCTGGATTCACTGCTCGATGCTGGTGGCGGCTCGGATCTCCTCAAAAGCCAAACTTGGTTCTTAGGCTAGTTCAGAGACTGTCTGTTAGATCAGATTAAAGATCCTTCTGAGATCACTTAAGATCATTAAGATCAACATCCAAAAATTGTTTTTTATTCCTCTTTTTAATTAACTTTAGCATGGGGGTGTAAACTTATTCATGCCACTGTATATATGTAATGTAATATATATATATATATATATATATATTCTACCTTCACCTCACAGTGAACCTAACTAATAATCAGGGTTCTGTAATAGTCTACTTATGCCTGTCTGTTGTTGTCTGACAGTCCCTGGTCTCTCTTAAATGTTCTACTCTAAAGATTATACATAAAGTGCAATTAATACTTAATGTGTGTGCACAAAATGTAGCCTGTGTCAAATGTCGTTTTTATATAATATTGTTTTTATATATTTTAAATGTGTAACATGTCCTTGTTTGTATTCACAGAATATATTAGCACCTGCTGTTTACATAATAATCTGCAATGGAAGTAAATTGATTTACTATTTAATCTAGTTTTAATCTTTTTGCCATATTTTTATGTTATTTTGACATTAAAGTCCATTTTAATCTTTTTGTCTGTGTTGAGAATAAGTTCTGTTTGCATCCATTTTCACTCTGGTTCCTTTTCTGATGACTTGTTTGTTACATACTGTTCGATCCTGCTCCAAGTGCAACATTAACAAAGGAAACAATACAATAAAACTATGGGAAACTGGATCAAATATTAGGAGAACCTTGATTTATTGTTACAGTAGCAGACGCAGTCTTTAGTGTTGTTAAAGCAGGAGTAGTAGAAGAAACAGAAAAAACACAGCAGTTTATTGTGGAAAAAAAAAAAGAAATACTTTATTAATCCTGCAAGGGGATAAATAGAAAGATGTGAGAAGGCCATGGACCGGCGAAAAGTCATAGTAATTATGTCGAAAAGTTGGAAAAGGTCATAGTACATACGTCTAAAAAAAAGTCAAACGAGTCATCGTATAGTATAAAAAAGTTACAAAAAGTGATCGTATGGTACTTCAAAAAGTTGAAAAAGTCATAGTATAGTATGTCGAAAATAGTGGTAAAAAAGTCATAGTATAGTATGTCGAGAAAAGTCATAGTATGTCAAAAAAAGTCTTAGTATAGTATTTAATAAAAATCATAAAAAGTCGTAGTATATATGTCAAGAAAAGTCACAAAAGGTCATAGTACCGTATGTCAAAAAAAGTTGTAGAAAGTCATAGTATAGTATGTCACAAATGTTGGAGAAAGTCATAATATAAAATGTCCAAAAAAACAAAAAGAAATCATAGTAGAACATGTCCAAAAAAATCATGAAAACGTCTTAGTATAGGATTTAATAAAAATCATAAAAAGTCATAGTATATATAAAGATATAGTATAGTATGTCGAAAATAGTAGTAAAAAGATATAGTATAGTATGTCCAAAATAGTAGTAGAAATGATATAGTATAGTATGTCCAAAATAGTAGTAGAAATGATATAGTATAGTATGTCCAAAATAGTAGTAGAAATGATATAGTATAGTATGTCGAAAATAGTAGTAGAAAAGATATAGTATAGTATGTCCAAAATAGTAGTAGAAATGATATAGTATAGTATGTCGAAAATAGTAGTAGAAAAGATATAGTATAGTATGTCCAAAATAGTAGTAGAAATGATATAGTATAGTATGTCCAAAATAGTAGTAGAAATGATATAGTATAGTATGTCGAAAATAGTAGTAGAAAAGATATAGTATAGTATGTCCAAAATAGTAGTAGAAATGATATAGTATAGTATGTCGAAAATAGTAGTAAAAAAGATATAGTATAGTATGTCGAAAATAGTAGTAAAAAAGATATAGTATAGTATGTCCAAAATAGTAGTAGAAATGATATAGTATAGTATGTCAAAAAAAACATTAAAGGTCATAGTATAGTATGTCGAGAAAAGTTATAGTATATTTTGTCAAAAAAGTCATAAAAACGTCATAGTATGTCGAAAATAGTGGTAAAAAAGTCGTAGAAAAGGCACAGTACAGTAGGTTGAAAAAAAAGTTATAGAAAAGTCATAGTATAATATGTCGTAGAAAAGTCATTGTATAGTATGTTGAAAAAAGTCGTAAAAAAGTCATAGTATAGTATGTCATAAAAAACAAAAGGTCATAGTATAGTATGTAATAAAAAACAAAAAATCATAGTATAGTATGTAATAAAAAACAAAAGGTCATAGTATAGTATGTCGAAAAAAGTAATAAAACGTCATGGTATGTCGAAAATAGTAGTAAAAAAGTCATAGTATAGTATGTCAAAAAAAGTTGTAAAAATCATGAAAAGTCATAATACAGCGTTGAGTTTTAAAAAGTTAAAATGTCTGAAGGAGCCAGGTTAGAAAATTCTGCATACCTCTGTCCCCCATTTCCCCCCTCATTACCAGAATCAGGTCAAGTCTGGCATTTAACATATGGGAAGGAGCTCCCTGCTACAACACCAGGAGGGGGCCTGCTGTCTCCAGCCCCCCTGGGGTCCTGGTCTAGGCTAAGACAATACAATGCTGATTCAACTGTATTGATGTTAGAATTTCACATTTACATGACAGACCCTTTTTGGATCTGTAACCGCAAACAACACCCAAAGGGGCAGAGTTTAGAGCCATGTCATTCCTCATTGGACAGCAAAGATGCGCTCGGCATGTTGTCATGACAACAACGGACCAATGAGAATGGATTTGAATGCACCAGGTGAAAAGGAACCGCCCCCAGGTGCACGGCATAAATGAGTGTGATTTATGGATATTCGAGGCTGTTTTCACGTGACTCCGTCAGGGGAAGTGTGGATCCAGTCCGCTGTCAGCTGCAGTGTTATGTTTTGTCTTTGTCTTTGTCTTTGTCTTTGTCTCATCATCCTCATCATTCTGTTGCATTAAACCTTTTCTTAATTCTCAATTCGACCACGAGTCTTTTTCCTCAGACCTCCAACAGAACACGACGTTAGTTTGAAAATTCTAACAGTAGTATGTCGAAAAAAGTCGTAGAAAGTCATAGTGTAGTATGTCCAAAAAAACAAAAAGAAATCATAGTATAACATGTCCAAACAAATCATGAAAAGTCATAGTATAGTGTGTCGAAATAAGTCGTAGATAAGTCATAGTATAGTATGTCAAAAAAAACATTAAAGGTCATAGTATAGTATGTCAAAAAAAGTTATAGTATAGTTTGTCAAAAAACTCATAAAAACGTCATAGTATGTCGAAAATAGTGGTAAAAAAGTCGTAGAAAAGGCACAGTACAGTAGGTTGAAAATAAAGTTGTAGAAAAGTCATAGTATAATATGTCGTAGAAATGTCATTGTATAGTATGTTGAAAAAAGTCGTAAAAAAGTCATAGTATAGTATGTCATAAAAAGTTCGTAAAAAAGTCGTAGAAAAATCATAGTATAGTATGTAATAAAAAACAAAAGGTCATAGTGTAGTATGTCGAAAAAAGTAATAAAGTCATAGTGTAGTATGTCGAGAAAAGTTATAAAGTCATAGTATGTCGAAAATAGTAGTAAAAAAGTCATAGTATAGTATGTCGAAAAAAGTCGTAGAAAAGTCATAGTATAGTATGTCAAAAAAAGTCGTAGAAAAGTCATAGTATAGTATGTCAAAAAAAGTCAGAATAGTATGTCGAAAAAAGTTCGTAAAAAAGTCGTAGAAAAGTTATAGTATAGTATGTCGAAAAAAGTCGTAGAAAGGTCATAGTATAGTATGTCAAAAAAAGTCATAGTATAGTATGTCAAAAAAAGTCATAGTATAGTATGTCAAAAAAAGTCGTAGAAAAGTCATAGTATAGTATGTCAAAAAAAGTCGTAGAAAAGTCATAGTATAGTATGTCGAAAAAAAGTCGTAGAAAAGTCATAGTATAGTATGTCAAAAAAAGTTGTAAAAATCATGAAAAGTTATAGTATAGTATGTCGAAAAAAGTCATAGAATAGTATGTCAAAAAAGTCGTAGAAAAGTCATAGTATAGTATGTCGAGAAAAGTCGTAGAAAAGTTTTTTAGTATGTCAAGAAAAGGAGAGGGGGAAACGCCAGAGCAGGGGGAATGAGAGGGGGAAACACCAGAGCAGGGGGAATGAGAGGGGGAAACGCCAGAGCAGGGGGAATGAGAGGGGGAAACGTAGCAATGTAGAGAAAAGAACTTTTTTAACGCGCAAACAATTTCCTTCCTGAGGCTATTTAGCAGCGGCACCGTGGCTCTGTCCGGCACCTAACCCCGCCCACGATGATTGTGATTGGTTTAAAGAAATGTCAATAAACCAGAGCCGGTTTCTCTCCCATCCAGGAATGCGATGTGGACTAGTCAGACCCTCCTACGTAGCGCTGTGTCTGCATGTGTGTGTGTGTGTGTGTGCCTGGTTTTGTGCATGTGCGTGCGTGGGTGCGTGCGTGCGTGGGTGCGTTCCCGTGTGCGTGGGTGCATGCGTGCGTGGGTGCGTGGGTGCGTGTGTGCGTGCGTGCATGCGTGCGTGGGTGCGTGGGTGCGTGCGTGCATGCGTGCGTGGGTGCGTGGGTGCATGCGTGCGTGGGTGCGTGGGTGCGTGTGTGCGTGCGTGCATGCGTGCGTGGGTGCGTGGGTGCGTGGGTGCGTGTGTGCGTGCGTGCGTGGGTGCGTGGGTGCGTGGGTGCGTGCGTGCATGCGTGCGTGGGTGCGTGCATGCGTGCGTGTGCGTGGGTGCGTGCATGCGTGCGTGGGTGCGTGCGTGTGGACTGTTCTCTGTGGGCTACCGTGAGATTGTGGGACGTAGACTCCTCCGTCTCCTCTGGTCAGGGAGTCAAAGACGTCCAGCTGGCCGGTCTGGGTCTGTCCCCCCAACTGCTCCTGAAACGTCTCCGTCTCCTCCCCAAACTCCTCCTCGTCCACCACTGCCGTCCCCTGACTGGACAACGGGAGACAAACGTCCTTTAATCACATTTACGTCTTATCAGCTTTGGTGGAAGAAGTATTCAGATCCTTTACTACAGTACAAGTACTAATGCACTGTTATACAAGAACTGTCCTCCATTCATCCAATCAGCTGTGTGTTTTATGACATCATCATCTCAGCTGTGTGTTTTATGACATCATCATCTCAGCTGGACCTGTAGCCGTTATATTGTTGCTAGGTTACTAATGATCCTGTAAAAGACCTGATGTGAAACTGTTACTTCATCATCATGAAAATGTACGTAAAGTTATACAAGAACTCTCCTCCCATTGTAGAAAGTCATATTGTTGCCAGGTTACTCTGTTATATTGTTGCTAGGTTACTAAATTATATTGTTGCTAGGTTACTCCGTTATATTGTTGCTAGCTTACTTTATAATAAACATCAGATTTGATAAACTACATGTGTTTTGTGTGCAGGAATCTTAATCTGTAAAGTAACTAGTAACTAAAGTAACTAGTAACTAAAGCTGTCAGATGAATGTAGTGGAGTAACTAAAGTAACTAGTAACTAAAGTAACTAGTAACTAAAGCTGTCAGATGAATGTAGTGGAGTAACTAAAGTAACTAGTAACTAAAGTAGTTAGTAACTAAAGCTGTCAGATGAATGCAGCGAAGTAACTAGTAACTAAAGTAACTAGTAACTAAAGCTGTCAGATGAATGTAGTGGAGTAACTAAAGTAACTAGTAACTAAAGTAGTTAGTAACTAAAGTATTTAGTAACTAAAGCTGTCAGATGAATGCAGTGAAGTAACTAGTAACTAAAGTAACTAGTAACTAAAGTAGTTAGTAACTAAAGCTGTCAGATGAATGCAGCGAAGTAACTAGTAACTAAAGTAACTAGTAACTAAAGCTGTCAGATGAATGTAGTGGAGTAACTAAAGTAACTAGTAACTAAAGTAGTTAGTAACTAAAGTATTTAGTAACTAAAGCTGTCAGATGAATGCAGTGAAGTAACTAGTAACTAAAGTAACTAGTAACTAAAGCTGTCAGATGAATGCAGCGAAGTAACTAGTAACTAAAGTAACTAGTAAATAAAGCTGTCAGATGAATGTAGTGGAGTAACTAAAGTAACTAGTAACTAAAGTAACTAGTAACTAAAGCTGTCAGATGAATGTAGTGGAGTAACTAAAGTAACTAGTAACTAAAGTAGTTAGTAACTAAAACTGTCAGATGAATGCAGCGAAGTAACTAGTAACTAAAGTAACTAGTAACTAAAGCTGTCAGATGAATGTAGTGGAGTAACTAAAGTAACTAGTAACTAAAGTAGTTAGTAACTAAAGTATTTAGTAACTAAAGCTGTCAGATGAATGCAGTGAAGTAACTAGTAACTAAAGTAACTAGTAACTAAAGTAGTTAGTAACTAAAGCTGTCAGATGAATGCAGCGAAGTAACTAGTAACTAAAGTAACTAGTAACTAAAGTAACTAGTAACTAAAGCTGTCAGATGAATGTAGTGGAGTAACTAAAGTAACTAGTAACTAAAGTAGTTAGTAACTAAAGTATTTAGTAACTAAAGCTGTCAGATGAATGCAGTGAAGTAACTAGTAACTAAAGTAACTAGTAACTAAAGCTGTCAGATGAATGCAGCGAAGTAACTAGTAACTAAAGTAACTAGTAACTAAAGCTGTCAGATGAATGTAGTGGAGTAACTAAAGTAACTAGTAACTAAAGTAGTTAGTAACTAAAGTATTTAGTAACTAAAGCTGTCAGATGAATGCAGCGAAGTAACTAGTAACTAAAGTAACTAGTAACTGTAGTAACTAGTAACTAAAGTAACTAGTATCTCAAGAGTGTGTATTTTTAAAGGTAATTTAAATGTTAAATATTGTTGTTTTCTTATTGACTGTGAGTTCTGCAGCACTAAGTACACAGTATGTACACAGTAAGTGTACCAGTATCATGGTAGAATGTAATACTGCAGTATAAGTTACCCAGATATGAATATTTTCCCTCTATCTTGGCCTTCCAGCTGGTCACATGTCCGTTTGAAAGATGGAGGAGGATAGACGTTCATCTCCTCTGAAAACACACAAATACATTCAACAAATTAGATCCTTCAATAAAAACTTCTCCATTACACGTACAAGTACAGCATTCAAAAGTACGGGAAGTAAAAGTACTCCTGACCAGGCAGAAAACACAGTATAAATGTTATATTATGGGATTTTATGTCACCTATGACTGTATAGTCACCTGTCGTGTGTGTTTTATCTGTGTGTGTGTGTGTGTGTCTGTGTGTATGTTTTATCTGTGTGTGTGTGTGTGTGTTTTATCTGTGTGTGTGTGTGTGTTTTATCTGTGTGTGTGTGCGTGTGTGTGTGTGTCTGTGTGTGTGTTTTATCTGTGTGTGTGTGTGTGTGTTTTATCTGTGTGTGTGTGTGTGTGTGTGTGTGTGTGTGTGTGTGTGTTTATCTGTGTGTGTGTGTGTGTGTGTGTGTGTGTGTCTGTGTGTGTGTGTCTGTGTGTGTGTTTTATCTGTGTGTGTGTGTGTGTGTTTTATCTGTGTGTGTGTGTGTGTGTGTATGTGTGTGTGTGTGTTTTATGTGTGTGTGTGTGTGTGTGTGTGTGTTTTATCTGTGTGTGTGTGTGTGTGTGTGTGTGTCTGTGTGTGTGTATGTGTGTGTTTTATCTGTGTGTGTGTGTATGTTTTATCTGTGTGTGTGTGTGTGTGTGTATGTGTGTGTATGTTTTATCTGTGTGTGTGCGTGCATGTTTTATGTGTGTGTGTGTATGTTTTATCTGTGTGTGTGTGTGTGTGTGTGTATGTGTGTGTATGTTTTATCTGTGTGTGTGCGTGCATGTTTTATGTGTGTGTGTGTATGTTTTATCTCTGTGTGTGTGTGTGTTCTCACTGCTGAGGGTGGAGAGGAAGACTCTGAAGAAGCCCTGGGCGTAGCTCTGCTCTCCGGCCTTCAGCCTGTCCAGGTGGACCAGGTGCTGGTTTACAGGCCGACCGGCCAGCTGCTCCACCTGCACCCGGTCGTAGCGCTCGCCCACCGTCACCACGAACACCGCCACCCCATCACATCTGGCTTTCTGAATACAATAACATAGATAGATGGATGGATGGATGGATGGATGGATGGATGGATGGATGGATGGATAGATAGATAGATAGATAGATAGATAGATAGATAGATAGATAGATAGATAGATAGATAGATAGATAGATAGATAGATAGATAGATAGATAGATTTATTGCCATTTCAGGTACAGGGCTCTTGGAGTCACTTTTACAGAAGAATATAATAGATTTAATTAAAATATAAAACTATACACACACACACACACACACATATATACACATATACAGTATATGTGTATATATATGTGTGTATATATCTATACACACATACATGTATACAGTATGTACACATAAATATATATACACACACACATATATATATATATATATATATACACATATACACTACTGTTCAAAAGTTTGAGGTCACATTGAAATGTCCTTATTTTTGAAGGAAAAGCACTGTACTTTTCAATGAAGATAACTTTAAACTAGTCTTAACTTTGAAGAAATACACTCTATACATTGCTAATGTGGTAAATGACTATTCTAGCTGCAAATGTCTGGTTTTTGGTGCAATATGTACATCGGTGTATAGAGGCCCATTTCCAGCAACTATCACTCCAGTGTTCTAATGGTACAATGTGTTTGCTCATTGGCTCAGAAGGCTAATTGATGATTAGAAAACCCTTGTGCAATCATGTTCACACATCTGAAAACAGTTTAGGTCGTTACAGAAGCTACAAAACTGACCTTCCTTTGAGCAGATTGAGTTTCTGGAGCATCACATTTGTGGGGTCAATTAAACGCTCAAAATGGCCAGAAAAAGAGAACTTTCATCTGAAACTCGACAGTCTATTCTTGTCCTTAGAAATGAAGGCTATTCCATGCGAGACATTGCTAAGAAATTGAAGATTTCCTACAACGGTGTGTACTACTCCCTTCAGAGGACAGCACAAACAGGCTCTAACCAGAGTAGAAAAAGAAGTGGGAGGCCGCGTTGCACAACTGAGCAAGAAGATAAGTACATTAGAGTCTCTAGTTTGAGAAACAGACGCCTCACAGGTCCCCAACTGGCATCTTCATTAAATAGTACCCGCAAAACACCAGTGTCAACATGTACAGTGAAGAGGCGGCTGGGATTCTGGGCTTCAGGGCAGAGTGGCAAAGAAAAGCCATATCTGAGACTGGCCAATAAAAGAAAAAGATTAAGATGGGCAAAAGAACACAGACATTGGACAGAGGAAGACTGGAAAAAGTGTTGTGGACGGATGAATCCAAGTTTGAGGTGTTTGGATCACAAAGAAGAACGTTTGTGAGACGCAGAACAAATGAAAAGATGCTGGAAGAATGCCTGACGCCATCTGTTAAGCATGGTGGAGGTAATATGATGGTCTGGGGTTGCTTTGGTGCTGGTAAGGTGGGAGATTTGTACAGGGTAAAAGGGATTCTGAATAAGGAAGGCTATCACTCCATTTTGCAACGCCATGCCATACCCAGTGGACAGCGCTTGATTGGAGCCAATTTCATCCTACAACAGGACAATGACCCTAAACACACCTCCAAATTGTGCAAGAACTATTTAGAGCAGAAGCAGGCAGCTGGTATTCTATCGGTAATGGAGTGGCCAGCGCAGTCACCAGATCTGAACCCCATTGAGCTGTTGTGGGAGCAGCTTGACCGTATGGTACCAAGAAGTGCCCATCCAACCAATCCAACTTGTGGGAGCTGCTTCTGGAAGCGTGGGGTGCAATTTCTCCAGATTACCTCAACAAATTAACAGCTAGAATGCCAAAGGTCTGCAATGCTGTAATTGCTGCAAATGGAGGATTCTTTGACGAAAGCAAAGTTTGATGTAAAAAAAATCTTATTTCAAATACAAATCATTATTTCTAACCTTGTCAATGTCTTGACTCTATTTTCTATTCATTTCACAACGTATGGTGGTGAATAAGTGTGACTTTTCAGGAAAACACAAAATTGTTTGGGTGACCCCAAACTTTTGAACGGTAGTGTATATATATATATATATATATATATATATATATATATATATATATATATATATATATATATATAGACATACATACATACATACACACACAAATATATATATATATATATATATATATATATATATAGTGGTGCTCAAAAGTTTACATACACATGCTTAAGTTGACTAAAAGAGGAATAAAATCATGTTTTGGAAATTTATTTTAATACCTAAATTAAAAATGAGGTAAAA
>JABXJD010000112.1:1455000-1470000 GCA_013375575.1 Percina caprodes
TTATCTATCTCTGGACACTTATCTATCTCTGGACACTTATCTATCTCTGGGACACTTATCTATCTCTGGACACTTATCTATCTCTGGGACACTTATCTATCTCTAGACACTTATCTATCTCTGGGACACTTATCTATCTCTGGGACACGTATCTATCTCTGGGACACTTATCTATCTCTGGGACACTTATCTATCTCTGGGACACTTCTCTATCTCTGGACACTTATCTGTCTCTGGACACTTATCTATCTCTGGGACACTTATCTATCTCTGGGACACTTATCTATCTCTGGACACTTATCTATCTCTGGGACACTTATCTATCTCTGGGACACTTATCTATCTCTGGGACACTTATCTATCTCTGGACACTTATCTATCCCTGGGACACTTATCTATCTCTGGGACACTTATCTATCTCTGGACACTTATCTATCTCTGGACACTTATCTATCTCTGGACACTTATCTATCTCTGGACACTTATCTATCTCTGGACACTTATCTATCTCTAGACACTTATCTATCTCTGGACACTTATCTATCTCTGGACACTTATCTATCTCTAGACACTTATCTATCTCTGGACACTTATCTATCTCTAGACACTTATCTATCTCTGGACACTTATCTATCTCTGGACACTTATCCATCTCTGGGACACTTATCTATCTCTGGGACACTTATCTATCTCTGGACACTTATCTATCTCTGGACACTTATCTATCTCTGGTACACTTATCTATCTCTGGACACTTATCTATCTCTAGACACTTATCTATCTCTGGACACTTATCTATCTCTGGACACTTATCTATCTCTAGACACTTATCTATCTCTGGGACACTTATCTATCTCTAGACACTTATCTATCTCTGGGACACTTATCTATCTCTGGACACTTATCTATCTCTAGACACTTATCTATCTCTGGACACTTATCTATCTCTGGACACTTATCTATCTCTGGGACACTTATCTATCTCTGGGACACTTATCTATCTCTGGGACACTTATCTATCTCTGGACACTTATCTATCTCTGGACACTTATCTATCTCTAGACACTTATCTATCTCTGGACACTTATCTATCTCTAGACACTTATCTATCTCTAGACACTTATCTATCTCTAGACACTTATCTATCTCTGGGACACTTATCTATCTCTGGACACTTATCTATCTCTAGACACTTATCTATCTCTAGACACTTATCTATCTCTGGGACACTTATCTATCTCTGGGACGCTTATCTATCTCTGGACACTTATCTATCTCTGGACACTTATCTATCTCTGGGACACTTATCTATCTCTGGACACTTATCTATCTCTGGGACACTTATCTATCTATGGGACACTTATCTATCTCTGGACACTTATCTATCTCTGGACACTTATCTATCTCTGGACACTTATCTATCTCTGGACACTTATCTATCTCTAGACACTTATCTATCTCTGGACACTTATCTATCTCTAGACACTTATCTATCTCTGGGACACTTATCTATCTCTGGACACTTATCTATCTCTGAGACACTTATCTATCTCTGGGACACTTATCTATCTCTGGACACTTATCTATCTCTGGGACACTTATCTATCTCTGGGACACTTATCTATCTCTGGGACACTTATCTATCTCTGGGACACTTATCTATCTCTAGACACTTATCTATCTCTGGGACACTTATCTATCTCTGGGACACTTATCTTTCTCTGGACACTTATCTATCTCTGGGACACTTATCTATCTCTGGGACACTTATCTATCTCTGGGACACTTATCTATCTCTAGACACTTATCTATCTCTAGACACTTATCTATCTCTAGACACTTATCTATCTCTGGGACACTTATCTATCTCTAGACACTTATCTATCTCTGGGACACTTATCTATCTCTAGACACTTATCTATCTCTGGACACTTATCTATCTCTAGACACTTATCTATCTCTGGGACACTTATCTATCTCTAGACACTTATCTATCTCTGGGACACTTATCTATCTCTGGACACTTATCTATCTCTAGACACTTATCTATCTCTAGACACTTATCTATCTCTGGACACTTATCTATCTCTGGGACACTTATCTATCTCTGGGACGCTTATCTATCTCTGGGACACTTATCTATCTCTGGACACTTATCTATCTCTGGACACTTATCTATCTCTAGACACTTATCTATCTCTGGACACTTATCTATCTCTAGACACTTATCTATCTCTAGACACTTATCTATCTCTAGACACTTATCTATCTCTGGGACACTTATCTATCTCTGGACACTTATCTATCTCTAGACACTTATCTATCTCTAGACACTTATCTATCTCTGGGACACTTATCTATCTCTGGGACGCTTATCTATCTCTGGACACTTATCTATCTCTAGACACTTATCTATCTCTGGGACACTTATCTATCTCTGGACACTTATCTATCTCTGGACACTTATCTATCTCTGGGACACTTATCTATCTCTGGACACTTATCTATCTCTGGGACACTTATCTATCTATGGGACACTTATCTATCTCTAGACACTTATCTATCTCTGGACACTTATCTATCTCTGGACACTTATCTATCTCTGGACACTTATCTATCTCTGGGACACTTATCTATCTCTGGACACTTATCTATCTCTGGGACACTTATCTATCTATGGGACACTTATCTATCTCTGGACACTTATCTATCTCTGGACACTTATCTATCTCTGGACACTTATCTATCTCTGGACACTTATCTATCTCTAGACACTTATCTATCTCTGGACACTTATCTATCTCTAGACACTTATCTATCTCTGGGACACTTATCTATCTCTGGACACTCATCTATCTCTGGGACACTTATCTATCTCTGGGACACTTATCTATCTCTGGACACTTATCTATCTCTGGGACACTTATCTATCTCTGGGACACTTATCTATCTCTGGGACACTTATCTATCTCTAGACACTTATCTATCTCTGGGACACTTATCTATCTCTGGGACACTTATCTATCTCTGGACACTTATCTATCTCTGGGACACTTATCTATCTCTGGGACACTTATCTATCTCTGGGACACTTATCTATCTCTAGACACTTATCTATCTCTAGACACTTATCTATCTCTAGACACTTATCTATCTCTGGGACACTTATCTATCTCTAGACACTTATCTATCTCTGGGACACTTATCTATCTCTAGACACTTATCTATCTCTAGACATTTATCTATCTCTAGACACTTATCTATCTCTGGGACACTTATCTATCTCTGGGACACTTATCTATCTCTAGACACTTATCTATCTCTGGGACACTTATCTATCTCTAGACACTTATCTATCTCTGGACACTTATCTATCTCTAGACACTTATCTATCTCTAGACACTTATCTATCTCTAGACACTTATCTATCTCTGGGACACTTATCTATCTCTGGACACTTATCTATCTCTAGACACTTATCTATCTCTAGACACTTATCTATCTCTGGGACACTTATCTATCTCTGGGACGCTTATCTATCTCTGGACACTTATCTATCTCTGGACACTTATCTATCTCTGGGACACTTATCTATCTCTGGACACTTATCTATCTCTGGGACACTTATCTATCTATGGGACACTTATCTATCTCTGGACACTTATCTATCTCTGGACACTTATCTATCTCTGGACACTTATCTATCTCTGGACACTTATCTATCTCTAGACACTTATCTATCTCTGGACACTTATCTATCTCTAGACACTTATCTATCTCTGGACACTTATCTATCTCTGGACACTTATCTATCTCTGGACACTTATCTATCTCTGGGACACTTATCTATCTCTGGACACTTATCTATCTCTGGACACTTATCTATCTCTAGACACTTATCTATCTCTGGACACTTATCTATCTCTGGGACACTTATCTATCTCTGGACACTTATCTATCTCTGGGACACTTATCTATCTCTAGACACTTATCTATCTCTGGACACTTATCTATCTCTAGACACTTATCTATCTCTGGACACTTATCTATCTCTAGACACTTATCTATCTCTGGACACTTATCTATCTCTGGACACTTATCTATCTCTGGACACTTATCTATCTCTGGACACTTATCTATCTCTGGGACACTTATCTATCTCTGGACACTTATCTATCTCTGGACACTTATCTATCTCTAGACACTTATCTATCTCTGGACACTTATCTATCTCTGGGACACTTATCTATCTCTGGGACACTTATCTATCTCTGGACACTTATCTATCTCTGGACACTTATCTATCTCTGGACACTTATCTATCTCTAGACACTTATCTATCTCTGGACACTTATCTATCTCTGGGACACTTATCTATCTCTGGGACACTTATCTATCTCTGGGACACTTATCTATCTCTAGACACTTATCTATCTCTAGACACTTATCTACGTAAAGTAAAGCGCTGTATGCACCACAGGGAGAACCACTTTGTAAGAACACTGTGGCCCACGTAGGGAGGTCCGGGTGGATGTTTGGGTCATAAAACACTGGGCCTTCAAACCGGGGAGTAGAGTTCACTTCCTGTGGAAAACAAAAGACTTTCACCCAGGAAACGCGTGTGACAATCAAATCAAACATACCTCCAACGCTCGACTAATAGCGGGAGCGTTCTTCAGCGAGATGACCACTGGAACGATGTTGAGGCCGCGGTACTCCATCGTGGCGGTGACGATGTCGTCAACATCCTGCGCAGGCCCGTTAGAGAGGAAGACCGCCACCTTCCTCGTCAACAGTCCCGATCGGACGCGCTTAAAGATATTCTGACCCACAAAGCGCATGGCGGCCCCCAGATTGCGCCGGTTGGACGTCCTCTCCAGGGCGATGTTCTTCACGGCCTCGATCAGGCGGGTCTTGCGCTGGTAGTCCTGGAAGCGGATCATGTACTTGGTGTAGGCGCTGTACGCCACCACGGCAACGCGGGCGCCCGTTGGACAGTTACTCTCAGAGATGGTGATGCCATCCAGCAGCGAGAGGAGGGCGGAGCGCTGCCTCTCGAAGGCTGCGGGGGTCACGTCATCCGACATGTCCAGACCGAAGACCAGCTCAGTGGGGAAGGCCGGGCACGGTGATCCACCTGCAAACCAACACAGAAGAGAGAGAGTCCAACAGAGGAGCACCTTCTCTAAGAGGCTCCGACAGCTTTGATGTCGCATGGACCGCTACAGGAAATCATTCCTTCCATAGGCAATAAAACTCTTTAACACGTATACCTTTATACTCTATATCTCCCTACGGTATACCTTTATACTCTATATCTCCCTACGGTATACCTTTATACTCTATATCTCCCCACGATATACCTTTATACTCTATATCTCCCCACGATATACCTTTATGCTCTATATCTCCCCACAATATACCTTTATACTCTATATCTCCCCACGGTATACCTTTATGCTCTATATCTCCCCACGGTATAACTTTATGCTCTATATCTCCCCACAATATACCTTTATGCTCTATATCTCCCCACGGTATACCTTTATGCTCTATATCTCCCCACGGTATACCTTTATGCTCTATATCTCCCCACGGTATACCTTTATGCTCTATATCTCCCCACGGTATACCTTTATGCTCTATATCTCCCCACGGTATACCTTTATACTCTATATCTCCCCACGATATACCTTTATGCTCTATATCTCCCCACGGTATACCTTTATACTCTATATCTCCCCACGATATACCTTTATGCTCTATATCTCCCCACGATATACCTTTATACTCTATATCTCCCCACGGTATACCTTTATGCTCTATATCTCCCTATGATATACCTTTATACTCTATATCTCCCCACGATATACCTTTATGCTCTATATCTCCCTATGATATACCTTTATACTCTATATCTCCCCACGATATATCTTTATACTCTATATCTCCCCACGATATATCTTTATACTCTATATCTCCCCACGGTATACCACAATATACCGTGGATGTGAAGACAGTGACCGGGTTATGACGATGACATGTTGAACTGTACTCACCCAGCTGCGTTAGCGTTAACACGGAGATACGTACCTTGGGAACATGCTGCGGGGAGGAAAACCAAAACAGAACTCAGAGTTGAACTGACTGCAGTTGTTGAAACAATAAATAAATGTTGCCTTCTGTCCAAGATCCTTTATAATAATAATAATAATAATAATTAAAAATATACGCACACTTCCTGTCTTCTACATGGGCGTGGCCTCATTTGAAAATGTAGTGGACGTCATGTTTATCTAATATCTTTCTTTTGCTAACGTTAGATATTGATTGATTGATATTGTGGATGCAGGAAAACCGCACATGAGATACACAGGACGACCTTAATTGAGGAAAACTACATTATTGTAGGTGCAATGATAAGTTAAAGTCCAATAAGTCCTTTATCAA
This sequence comes from Percina caprodes, assembly GCA_013375575.1. NCBI lineage: Eukaryota > Metazoa > Chordata > Actinopteri > Perciformes > Percidae > Percina > Percina caprodes. The sequence goes on from JABXJD010000112.1 coordinate 1,461,451, forward strand.
ACCGTATGAATGTGTCCCAGCCCGGGATAGAACATGATTATTATTATTATGCCTCTATGCTAGATTATCAATGCTCCTGTCCTGTCCTGTATGCATCTATTCCTGTCCTGTATGCTCCTGTCTTGTTTGCTCCTGTCCTGTCCTGTATGCTCCTGTCCTGTCCTGTATGCATCTATTCCTGTCCTGTATGCTCCTGTCTTGTTTGCTCCTGTCCTGTCCTGTATGCTCCTGTCCTGTCCTGTATGCTCCTGTCCTGTCCTGTATGCTCCTGTCCTGTCCTGTATGCTCATGTCCTGTCCTGTCCTGTTTGCTCCTGTCCTGTCCTGTATGCTCCTGTCCTGTTTGCTCCTGTCCTGTCCTGTATGCTCCTGTCCTGTCCTGTTTGCTCCTGCCCTGTCCTGTATGCTCCTGTCCTGTTTGCTCCTGTCCTGTCCTGTATGCTCCTGTCCTGTTTGCTCCTGTCCTGTATGCTCCTGTCCTGTCCTGTTTGCTCCTGTCCTGTATGCTCCTGTCCTGTCCTGTATGCATCCATTCCTGTCCTGTATGCTCCTGTCCTGTCTGCTCCTGTCCTGTCCTGTATGCTCCTGCCCTGTCCTGTATGCTCTTGTCCTGTATGCTCCTGTCCTGTCCTGTAAGCTAATGTCCTGTCCTGTATGCTCCTGTCCTGTATGCTTCTGTCCTGTCCTGTAAACTTCTGTCCTGTCCTGTATGCTCCTGTCCTGTATGCTCCTGTCCTGTCCTGTATGCTCCTGTCCTGTCCCTGTCCTGTATGCTCCTGTCCTGTATGCTCCTGTCCTGTCCTGTATGCTCCTGTCCTGTCCCTGTCCTGTATGCTCCTGTCCTGTCCTGTATGCTCCTGTCCTGTCTGCTCCTGTCCTGTCCTGTATGCTCCTGTCCTGTCCTGTATGCTCCTGCCCTGTCCTGTATGCTCTTGTCCTGTATGCTCCTGTCCTGTCCTGTAAGCTAATGTCCTGTCCTGTATGCTCCTGTCCTGTATGCTTCTGTCCTGTCCTGTAAACTTCTGTCCTGTCCTGTATGCTCCTGTCCTGTATGCTCCTGTCCTGTCCTGTATGCTCCTGTCCTGTCCCTGTCCTGTATGCTCCTGTCCTGTATGCTCCTGTCCTGTCCTGTATGCTCCTGTCCTGTCCCTGTCCTGTATGCTCCTGTCCTGTCCTGTATGCTCCTGTCCTGTCCCTGTCCTGTATGCTCCTGTCCCCCTGTCAGAAAGTGCCTCCTTAACACTCACCACAGTTGTCTCTGATGTAGGTAATCAGCTGGCATTCCTGAGAGAAAACAAAAGAAGACGTCTCGTATAAATACTCAGTTCAGGATTTTATACTATTCCTATATTATAATATAATATCGCCTATAATATTATATTATAGGTGAGGTGAGTTTTAAGGTGGACTTACAGACATGGCTTTGCTTCCAGGAGGTCCTCTGGAACCCTGAGAAGAGCAGAGGACGAGATGAATTATTAACATTATATATTATATATTACATTATATATGCATTATCCCTTGTGTTGTCCTCGGGTCAAATTGACCCGTTTTACATCAGAAATATGGATTTCTTTCAACCAAATTGCCCAAAAATGACAAATGATTCCATACAACATTCTTCAGGTACAATAAATTATTACTTTAATTGAATTTTGTGGGTGTTTTATTGAATCTTATAGCATTTGAATTCTTTTTTTTTTTTATGGTTTCCAAACAGTATCCGGACTAAACTTTGACATCTACCCATCTGTGATCCACTCAACATCCTCTGATCCTAACTATTCAAGTCAAAATAATTCATAATTTATGCCGTTTGTTGCCATACATTCCGAGAATAAGTGTAAAACCTGTTATTAAACCAGCTCAGGTTTTTAAAAAAGTGACAAAAACATCGGAAAAAGCACAAAAAAGTACAAGTTCATGGTTAACGGGAAGACAACACAAGGGTTAAATTAACATGTACTGTTAAAACAGTTAATAAATATAATGTATTCATAGTGTAGGGACTCTATATAATAATAATTTATAATTCATACTCTTTATTGATTCATTTAAATTACAATTTACACTCTGTTTTTGTTAGTAATCACTACACACAGACCTGAAATACACACACACACACACACACACACACACACACACACACACAGGACTCAGTGGGCTGCCAATGCTGGACCAGCACCCTGAGCAGTTTGGGGGGGGGGTACAGTGCCTTGCTCAAGAGCACTGCCAGGTAGTGCCCAGGAGGAGAAGTGCCATCTCTACACTCTCCGATCCACTCTCTGTATTGGGTCCGAACGGGGACTTGAACCAGTGACCTCTGGTTCCCAACCCAGCTCCCTACAGACTGAGCTCCTGTGGTAGTCATATGAAGATATTGTGTTATTTTACGTGCAAATTGGCAATTTGTGCGGCCAAAGTGCAGCTTATTTGAAAAAATGTGGCCCACTCGCATAAATATGCAGACTTTGGCTGATTATGCGTTGGGTTATGTTATGAGATCACATGATCACATTTTTCTGGAGGGACTGATGGTTGTATGTCTGTGGATGTGTGCAGAGTTAACCCTTTGTGTGTTTCTCCCGGGTTAAAAAACAGAAAAAATTATTTTTTTGTAGTTTTCACGACCACCATCTTACTAGTTTTACTACTTGTTGGAATCCATGTCCAATAACCCTAATTTATATAGAATTAGACCTAATATTTGAGTTAAAAAAGCAGAAATTATGAATTATTTTGACTAATAATTAAGATCAGAGGAATGAAAGTGATCAGTTGCATTTGCAAAGATCGTTGGAAGGAATCCATTTTTATGGTAATTTGGTTAAAAAGAAACTCATATTTCAGATATAGACATTTTTTAAAGGGGCAGATTTGACCCGAGGACAGCAGGAGGGGTAAGATGGTCTAAGGAGGAGGATAATAAAGACGTACTCACCCTGTGTCCTGCATATCCTGGATCTCCAGACGTGCCTGACTCCCCCGGCCTGCCTGAGTTCCCCTGCAGGGATCACGCCACAAACAAAAAGTCACAAAGAAGCAAAAACACACAAAAGATTTTGTTGTTTTTTTCCTAAAATCAAAGCTATGTTAACACTCACGCCTCGGCCTCGGTTCCCCTTAGGTCCCGGATATCCTTTAGGTCCCTGTTGTCCATCTTCACCCTGAACACAGCAACAGAAATACTGTAAAGTCAACATACTTCTCATATTTTAACAGGCTTATCTATGTTTATTTGAACGCTATTTTTCACTTCACGCTCCCAGTATTTCTCCCCCAGATGAATCTAAAAGAATCTTATCTCAGCGGCTCCAAAAGCACCTGGACCAACGCCAGAATCCACAACATGAACTCTGAAGTATGCATTGATGTAGTTCATTGACCTAAAACATAAGTCCTAAATGTTTTAAATCATGTTTCTAGAGGAGTCCCGATTGCATCAGACTTTCCGTTTGTTTTCCCTGGAAATGCCACAAGAAGAGCCACGAGAGGTCAGACGGGTACTCTGCAACAACAGTTTGAGTTTCTCAGAGTTTACAAGGTGCACTTGAATGCACCGTGGCGTCCTGTCGGCGCGCACATGCTTTACCTTCCTTGTTTCTATAATTCACTCACGGGGAGAAAGCTAAGTGTTTCCACACGGTGACTTCAGGGAGGTAGGAGGATGTTCCAGTTCTGTTGTTTCTCTGTTAAACCGACTCCGACATCTGGAAAAGTGCAGCTGCGGGCTACCGCTAAGCTAACGTTACCCTGTGTCTTTAGCTGCAGGCTACCAGCCGCAAAGCTAATGTTACCCTGTGTCTTTAGCTGCGGACTACCGCTAGGCTAATGTTAGCCCCTGTGTCTTTAGCTGCATGCTACCAGCAGGTCAGCTAATGTTACCCTGTGTCTTTAGCTGCAGGCTACTAGCAGATGAGCAAACATTACCCTGTGTCTTTAGCTGCAGGCTACCAGCTGCTAATCTAACATTACCCTGTGTCTTTAGCTGCAGGCTACCAGCTGCTAATCTAACATTACCCTGTGCTTTTACCTAAATGCTACCAGCTGCTCAGCTACAGCTGCCATGTGTCTTTAGCTGCAGGCTACCAGCCGCTAAGCTAATGTTACCCTGTGTCTTTACCTGCATGCTACCAGCAGGTCAGCTAACGTTACCCTGTGTCTTTAGCTGCATGCTACCAGTTGTTAAGCTAACATTACTCTGTGTGTTTAGCTACATGATACCAGCTGCTCAGCTAAAGCTACCATGTGTCTTTAGCTGCAATCTGCCAGACGCTAAGCTAACATTACCCTGTGAAAGCTCATTTCTATAGATTTTCAATTTGAAATCAAAACCGTGACACCCCGTCTCCATCGGTGAGAGCTCAGCTTGGTATCACGCTGTTTCTCTACCCTGATCCGGCTCTTCCCTGATCCCTCTCTTCCCTGATCCTTCTCTACCCTGATCCGGCTCTTCCCTGATTCGGTTCTTCGCTGATCCCTCTCTACCCTGATCCGGCTCTTCCCTGATCCGGCTCTTCTCTGGAACCAAACACATGTAGGTGACACTGTTCTGCTGTCAGTAAACAAATGCACTCACCCTCAGACCGGGGTAACCAGGGAAACCAGGATCTCCCTGTAACGACAAGGAAACATGTCACAGTCCCTCCAGAAAAATGTACTGTAATGTATTGTTATGTTATGTATTGTTATGTAATGTAATGTCCTCTTCTTCCTCCTCTTCCTCCTCCTCCTCCTCCTCCTCCTCCTCCTCCTACACACAACTTCCTACCTTGACACCGTTGGGTCCTGCAGGTCCATAACCGTCTCTGCCGTCCTGACCCTGAAACAGAGGACAGACAAAACCTCAAAATACAGACACTTGGTTATGTTCATATTTTAATACATTTCATATATATATATATATATATATATATATATATATATATATATATATATATATATATATATATATATATACATACATATATATATATACATACATATATATATATACATATACAGCCCCAAGTCCCAGTCCCGAGTCCCAGCCCCGAGTCCCAGCCCGAGTCCTAGTCCCAGTCCCAGCCCCGAGTCTTAGTCCCAGTCCCGAGTCCCAGTCCCAGTCCCGAGTCCCAGCCCCAGTACCGAGTCCCATCCCCGAGTCCCATCCCGAGTCCCAGCCCCAGCCTGAGTCCCAGTCCAAGTCCAAGCACGAGTCCCAACCCGAGTCCCATCCCGAGCCCCAGCCTGAGTCCCAGTCCCAGTCTGCGTCCCAGTCCGAGCCCCAGTCCATGCCCAACAAAGTGACACACACACACACACACACACACACACACACAGAGGCATGTCATACATCTTCTTAATTGGGATCATTGCAAAGTTTTTTCAGTCATAATAATCTTCTGTTTATGCTGATTTATTGTATTAGTTGTTGTATTAGTTGTTGTATTAGTTGTTGTATTAGTTGTTGTATTGGTTGTTGTATTGGTTGTTGTATTAGTTGTTGTATTAGTTGTTGTATTAGTTGTTGTATTAGTTGTTGTATTAGTTATTGTATTAGTTATTGTATTAGTTGTTGTATTAGTTGTTGTATTAGTTGTTGTATTAGTTGTTGTATTAGTTGTTGTATTAGTTGTTGTATTAGTTGTTGTATTAGTTGTTGTATTAGTTATTGTATTAGTTGTTGTATTAGTTATTGTATTAGTTGTTGTATTAGTTGTTGTATTAGTTATTGTATTAGTTGTTGTATTAGTTATTGTATTAGTTATTGTATTAGTTATTGTATTAGTTGTTGTATTAGTTGTTGTATTAGTTGTTGTATTAGTTATTGTATTAGTTATTGTATTAGTTATTGTATTAGTTGTTGTATTAGTTGTTGTATTAGTTGTTGTATTAGTTGTTGTATTAGTTATTGTATTAGTTATTGTATTAGTTGTTGTATTAGTTGTTGTATTAGTTGTTGTATTAGTTGTTGTATTAGTTGTTGTATTAGTTGTTGTATTAGTTGTTGTATTAGTTATTGTATTAGTTGTTGTATTAGTTATTGTATTAGTTGTTGTATTAGTTGTTGTATTAGTTATTGTATTAGTTGTTGTATTAGTTGTTGTATTAGTTGTTGTATTAGTTGTTGTATTAGTTGTTGTATTAGTTGTTGTATTAGTTGTTGTATTAGTTATTGTATTAGTTGTTGTATTAGTTGTTGTATTAGTTATTGTATTAGTTGTTGTATTAGTTGTTGTATTAGTCTGTTAGGGAAGGAAACTGTTGATGACTTTGTGTTCTCTACGGTCTTTTACATAAGTGTTGAGTTACTGTATTTCTTATTTTATTTAAAAAAGGCTCCATCTAGCGACCAGCTGACTATAAATGCTGTCGTCACGGCAACTTGTCTCTATTCAAATAAACAATGACGAAATATCTGGAGATTAAGAAAGGTGTTTCAGCTGCTTACCGGCATTCCTCGGGGTCCCAGTGACCCCGGAGCTCCTGGACCACCTGGGTCTCCTGGTTGGCCCTTCAACAACAACAACAACGACGACAACAACAACAACGACGACAACAACAACAACGACGACGACAACAACGACAAGAGTTAGTCTTTATTTTACTCTCATGGTCCATCAAACATAACACTGATATCTACTAAAAATACAAGACAGGACAGGACACAAGGAGAGGAGAAAAGAAGGAGACAAAGAGAAGAGACAGGAAAGGAGACATGGAGAGGAGAGAGGAGACAAGAAGAGGAAGCAAGAAGGAGACAAAGAGAAGAGACAGGAAAGGAGACAAGGAGAGGAGACAAGAAGAGGAAGCAAGAAGGAGACAAAGAGAAGAGACAGGAAAGGAGACAAGGAGAGGAGAGAGGAGACAAGAAGAGGAGACAAGGAGAGGAAACAAAAAGAAGAGACAGGAAAGAAGACAAGGAGAGTAGAGACGAGAGAGGAGACAAGAAAAGAAGACTAGGAGAGGAGACAGGAAAGGAGACAAGGAGAGGGAACAAGGAGTGTAGACAGGAAAGGAGACAAGGAGAGGAGAGACGAGCGAGGAGACAAGTAGACTACATTTTATTCATCAGAACTTTAATATATTTTGTTGTGACAATAAAACAAATTATTATCATATTATTTTAATAAGAACTCATAAATAACGTTTATAATAATGTTTTGTAACGTGTTTCGGGATTTAAAAAATATATATACAGTATATCGGCCGATATATCGGCATATCGGATTTTTGAATAACCAAATATTCATATCGGTATCGGCCTTAAAAATCCTTCATCGGTCGGCTCGAATCCAGATGAACAAAATAAGATTAAAAAAATGACAAATCACTCGCTACACACTGATATGTGTGTGTGTGTGTGTGTGTGTGTGTGTGTGTGTGTGTGTGTAAAATGACGTCACACACCTTTGGTCCGTTAGCTCCACGGCGCCCGGGTGATCCCGGGTTCCCAACAGGTCCCGGTCCTCCCTGCAGGACAAAACAACAAAGTCAGAGATATCGCCATGGCAACAAGGGATACAGACACGGCCAGAAGCTACACAACATCTACAGCGAGATAATATTATAATATTCATACTTTCACCCAGAGAGAAAACAAGGGAAGGAGGAAACAAGAGAGGAGAGGAGGCAAGAAATGAGAGGAGACAGGAGTGGAGACAGTAGAAGAGACAGGAGAGAAGACAATAAGCAGAGAGAGGACAGGAGACAAGAGAGGAGACAGGACAAGCGATAAGGAGAGGAGACAAGACAAAAAGAGGGGAGAGGAGACGAGACGAGAGGGGCAACATGAGAAGAGACAAGGAGAAGAGACAGGAAAGGAGACCAAGGAGAGGAAACAGGAGAGGCGATAAGGAGAGGAGACAGGAAAGCAAGAGGAGAGGAGACAGGAGAGAATAGGAGGAAAGAGAGGAAACAAGGACAGGAGAGAGGAGACAAGAGAGGAGACAAGAGAGGAGACAGGAGAGGCGATAAGGAGAGAACACAAGAAGAGGAGGGAGGAGAGGAAGCAATGAGAGGAGATAAGGAGAGGAGACAGAAAAGGAGACAAGAGAAGAAAGGAAACAAAAGAGGAAAGGAGACAAGGAGTGAAGAGAGGAGACAGGAGAAGAGACAATAAGCGGAGAGAGGACAGGAGACAAGAGAGGAGACAGGAAAGGATACAAGGAGAGGAGACAGGAAAGAAGACAAGAGAAGAAAGGAAACAAAAGAGGAAAGGAGACAAGGAGTGAAGAGAGGAGACAGGAGAAGAGACAATAAGCGGAGAGAGGACAGGAGACAAGAGAGGAGACAGGACAAGCGATAAGGAGAGGAGACAGGAAAGAAGACCAAGGAGAGGACACACACACACACACACACACACACACACCCCCGTCAGTCTGCCTGGCGACACATTAGGTGTCCTCATGTCTGGGAGGAATCAGCCTAACAGTTATTTCTGTGTGTGATTATTTTAACGACACCCAGCGCTCGTAAATAAGGAGAAATTAAAGGGAGGGGCCGAAAACATCTAGAATCACAACCTCTACAGCAAATATCATAATATATAACATTAAATAACATTACA
>JABXJD010000112.1:1480000-1507500 GCA_013375575.1 Percina caprodes
AGGAGCTCCCAGACCCAACATGTGGATGTGGGTCTGGATGTCAGGAGACCACGTTCCATTCATACCAGACTTCCGCAGCAGCTCGGAGTCGTGCTCCAGCTTCATGACGTCTTCATCCAGTCCGTCGGAGAAGATCACCAGCACCTGGGGGACGAGAGGGCTTTTATTGTTTATATATATATATATATATATATATATATATATATATATATATATATATATATATATATATACAAAGAAAAACATCTACATCTACATGTCAACACAATAATGTGTTGACATGGTCCCACACGTTCTGCGATGCCATGTTCATCCTGCTACGCTCTGTTACGCACTGCTACGTCCTGCTGGGCCTTGTAATGCTGCACAGTGTCCTGCTATACCATGAACTACTACACAGAACTACTACAAACAACTATTTTTTGTGACTGTTATTGCCACTCTTCATTCTAACCCCAACCGGTCGTCAGACACCGCCTACCAAGAGCCTGGGTCTGGGTCTAGGTCTAGGTCTGGGTCTGGGTCTGGGTCTGTCCCAGGTTTCTGCCTAAAAGGAAGTTTTCCTCACCACTGTTGCACTGTTGCTTGCTCTGGAGGAAATACTAGAACTGTTGGGTCCTTGTAAATTATGGAGTGTAGTCTAGACCTACTCTATCTGTAAAGTGTCTCGAGATAACTCTTGTTATGAATTGATACTATAAATAAAATTGAATTGAATAACTTTTCCATTTTTGTGTATGTTTGTGTACGTCTCAGTCTCACCTTAACACCAGCTCTGGACTCGCTGAACTTCTGCGTGAAGGATTTCAACATGGCGGTGTTGAAGTACGTAGGCTGTGCCAACTGCACGCTCATGACTTTCTTCACCACGTCGGCGCTGTAGCCCTCAAAGTTGAAGTCGTACAGGGAGCGTCCATCCCGACTCACCACTCGGTAGGCGATGTTGGGCTTGACGGGGGCGGGGCCGGCGCAGCACAGGCCCTGTACGGAGGACACGTAACGGGCGATCTCTGGCAGGAAGGCCTGGAGCTTGGTGTGGCCGCTGATCAGCGTCCCGTCGGCAGCTGCGGTCCTTTGAGTTATATCAAATCCCATGGCGATGTCGATGCTGCAATCTGTAGCAAAGGGAAACATGTCATCTTCTGCAGACATAAGATATGTTTCCATCCACACGTTTTTATCCGAACGAAGTGATATTGAATGAAAAATGTCTTCTGGAAACAGCAAAATTCAATGGAATTTCATGAATATCGACTCAAAGGAAATACGTTCGGTCTCATGCAATAATACAGTCAGGGCATGAAATTAACCCCCGACCACCCGCCAAATTTTGCAATTGGCGTGTAACACTGTCAATCTACCTGCCCGTTGGCTGGTAGCCAATGAGAATTGAGTGATTCAGACGTGTAACTATCGGTAAGCATGGTACGCAGTTGCTTACTGGCCCGGACCAATCAGGGGCCAGCATCAGTGGAAGACATGGATTGACAGCCGGGGCGCCCTATTGCATTTTCATTACTCGCAACAATCCCAGCAGTCCCACTGACCAATCAGGAGTGAGAACGGGTCAAATTCATTTCCTTGTTTCTGATATGAAGACGAGACGCGTGTGACTCGTAAATCTCACATTAACCAACAAAACGTACAGCGGAGGACGTCCTGCCAACACACACACACACACACACACATACACACACACACAAATTGAGGACAGCTACATTATTGAAGGTGCAATGATAACTTGAAGTCCAATAAGTACTTCATCAAACTGTGATTGTGTGTCCCAGCCCCCGCACCCCCCCACTACAGCACATGATGCCGCAATGTCCACGAGTCGACTCATAGAGATGCAGCAATTCCTGTTTTTCACCTTTATGAGGCAAGAAAGTGGCTGTTGATCCAAAAAGTTAACTTCATGCCATCAATACAGTCAATGATTTCTGACTTTTTCAAAATAAAAGCATGTGAATAAAACTATAAACTACACGTCTGGCTTTTGATGTGATAATCATTTTCCAGTGTGTCCCTTAGTGAAATGGAGTTTGACCCCCCCCCCCCCAACATAAAGGAACATGGTGTGAAAGTAGAATCAAAGTCACAGGTTTCGACTCACCGCTTGGATTTTCGGGGGGTTTAGATTTGCAGATTGTGTCGACCACCTTCTGCTTGATGTTTTCCAAGCTGCCAAAGTTCTGCACGGTGAACAGCCTCTCCGGGGTGCCAGTGATCTGCAGGAGCTGCAGGTCGTGGACGTCCCCAATGCCGATGACAAACACCTCGACCCCCAGAGCCCGGAGACGGTCGGCTGCGTCCTCCACGTCATCCTGCGACTCGCCGTCTGTGATCAGCACCAGATTCTGGGAGATCCCGGCAGATCTTCGGCCGCCCCGGGAAGCCTCGAAATAATCCCTGATGTCATCCAGGGCCAGTCCGATGTTAGTGCCTCCGCCCAGCTGCTCCAGGTCCAAGATGTGCTTGGTTACAGCTTCCTCGCTGTAGAACTTGTTGAGGTAAAACTCATGTTGGAAAGTGCTGCTGAACTGGGCCAGGCCGACCCGCACTAAATCTTCACTGACTTTGAAGCTGTTCACCAGGTCTGTGGTGAACTTCTTCATGGTGGTGTAGTCATCTGGGTCAATGCTGCCAGACTGATCCAACAGGAAGACCAGGTCTGCTTTCTGTTTCTCACAAACTGCAAAAGCAAAGAGAGGAAATGCATCCACATTTCACTTTTTTTTAAAAAGCAAGCTAACTAAATGCCGCACTTCAAGTTCATTTGACTTTATTCCTGGTAGCTTTGAACACTCAACTTTCATTGTGATTGGAGCCTCTATCCCCCAAATTGCACCACAGAGCGCCACAGGAAGTCCTTCCTGCCTGTGGCCATCAAACTTTATAACTCCTCCCTCTAAGTGTCTGACACACACACATTTAGTGAGTTGGAAACTGGACAATATCTGTATATTATCCGTATATTATCTGTTTTGCGCAATAACACCGGCTTAAAATGTGTGCCATACTCTGCTGCTACAATTTATGCATTATTCCTGTTCACCATTACAACTCCTAAATTATGTAAATACTGTATAAAAAAATTCCTTTAACTATGTAAAACCATGCATATCCTTAAACATCCTTATATTTCTTTATTTATATTTCTACTTCGTGCAACTGTAACACAGAATTTCCCTTCGAGGATCAATAAAGTATTTGTAGAGCGTCCTCTGGTGGACAGACTATGCAACGCCATCACTAACAGGGACGTTGTAGAGCGTCCTCTGGTGGACAGACTATGCAACGCCATCACTAACAGGGACGTTGTAGAGCGTCCTCTGGTGGACAGACTATGCAACGCCAACACTAACAGGGACGTTGTAGAGCGTCCTCTGGTGGACAGACTATGCAACGCCATCACTAACAGGGACGTTGTAGAGCGTCCTCTGGTGGACAGACTATGCAACGCCATCACTAACAGGGACGTTGTAGAGCGTCCTCTGGTGGACAGACTATGCAACGCCATCACTAACAGGGACGTTGTAGAGCGTCCTCTGGTGGACAGACTATGCAACGCCATCACTAACAGGGACGTTGTAGAGCGTCCTCTGGTGGACAGACTATGCAACACCATCACTAACAGGGACGTTGTAGAGCGTCCTCTGGTGGACAGACTATGCAACACCATCACTAACAGGGACGTTGTAGAGCGTCCTCTGGTGGACAGACTATGCAACGCCATCACTTACAGGGACGTTATAGAGCGTCCTCTGGTGGACAGACTATGCAACACCATCACTAACAGGGACGTTGTAGAGCGTCCTCTGGTGGACAGACTATGCATCACCATCACTAACAGGGACGTTGTAGAGCGTCCTCTGGTGGACAGACTATGCAACGCCATCACTAACAGGGACGTTATAGAGCGTCCTCTGGTGGACAGACTATGCAACGCCATCACTAACGGGGACGTTGTAGAGCGTCCTCTGGTGGACAGACTATGCAACACCATCACTCATAACATGGTTGACCGTCCATTTTTATTTTTTAAATATTTGCATGCGTAATGGACAGCTGTTGGGTTATACAAAATAAATTCCAGTGGTAAATATTTCACATTGCTACATACCATCATCAGGAAAATGGACGCCTCTGGCTTACCTGGCTTGGTGGTGTTGCAGAGGACATGAGAAATATTCTTGTAGAGGGTTTCCAAGGCTTTAAAGTTATCTACATAAAAAACTCTGGAAGTTTCGTGACCAGCCATGATCTCCAGCTGTGTCTTGTTGGCTCCTTCCACTCCGATACTAAAGACGCTGATCCCGTTGTCTCGCAGTGCCACGGACGGCGCGGCCAGGCTGTTACGGTCTGTAGCATCCCCGTCTGTGATCACCATGAGAATCTGCGGCACCTGGAGATCCGCTCGACCGCCGTGTTTTTTGTCGAAGAACTCCAACGAGTATTTCAAAGCTTTGCCGGTGTAGGTGTCTCCGTATGGCGACTTCAGTGCCAATATTGCATTAAGAACTTCACGTTTAGAGGTATATTGTTTCAGAGTGAAAACAGATTTGGCGTCGGTGGAGTAGAGAATGACCCCGAAGCGAGTCAGGTCCTCGCCAACGGTGGATTGGTTCACCACTGACGCCATGAACTTCTGCATGCTTCTGAACTTGGGAGGGTTATACTTGTGGAGCCGTCCACAAGGAAAATAATGTCAGCTTCTTCTGTCTTCTTACATTCTGGTTGGAAATAAAAGGACAGAGAGCAAAAGGTAGTCAGAGGGAAAGGTAGCAGGAATGTTAACAAATTAAAAAAACAAAGAAAATCAACGTTATTTTATTGAACAGAGTTAACATTAAGCTGAACACAACATTTTCAAGTGTAGATTTCTACCGTTACTCGTTTTACTAACTCAACATCTCGGAATGCCTTTAAAGCGCCCATCTTCTGTTCATCTTCAGGGTCATAATTGTATTTTGTGTATATATATATATATATATACATACATACATACATACACACACACACCCGGACTTGCACTGACACTTAACTGATATGTTATGGTCAATGTCCTTTTACAGCCACATGTTCCTTAATTATTATTATTACTGTTATTATTATTGTCTTTTTTTACTGTATTTCTTGCTAAAACTGATGCTGAAAATTTTAATTTCCTTGCGGGAGTCATCCCAAAAGGATTAATAAAGAGAAGTCTAAGTCTCCGAGCTACTGCAGAGCTTGTAAATTAACTCTGAAATTCTTTGATATAATAAACCTTTAAAATCAAAGACCGTCAAGCAGCTTCCTTATCAACACATCATCCAGCATTGCTGTTCAGACACCACACGAGCTTTCACGCTGCCCCAAACCAACCGGCCCATTGGACCCAACCAAGCAAAACAGCTCAGGTGTGTAAGCAACGAAAGGGTTACAGGACAAAAAAAACGAGTAGGAATCTGTGGATCATTTAATCAGAATCAGAATACCATGAATACACAATTTGGGGACAGTCCCTGCCAGACTGCTCTTACCTCTTTCTGGATCGCAGAGCTCCAAAGCCAACTGGCTCTCCAAATCCTTCAGAGCGTCAAAGTCCCTCTCGGCATACACCCTGTCTGGGGAGCCGCTGATCTCCAGCAGCTGAGTGGTGTTGGCGTCCACCACCCGATGGCGTACACCACCACTCCCTTGTCCCTCAGAGCCTCAGCGGGGCCCCTGACCTCGTCTTGGGCCTCGCCGTCTGTTATCACCACCAGCCTCTGCCTCATGGCAGGACGCCCTCCTCTGCCTTCATCGAAGTACTGCGACACATCCGTGATGGCTTCGCCCGTGAGAGTGCCTCCGCCGATCTGCTGCATCTCGTCGATGGCTGCCGACATTTCGTCCTTGCTGAAGTAGCGGGTGAGGGGGAACGCTAGTTGTTGCACGTCGCTGAACTGCATGACGCCGACGTGCACCTCAGTCTTCCCGATGAAGGACTTGCTGATGACGGCTTTCATGAACTCTTTCATTTTCTCGTAGTCTTCTGGATAGATGCTCCCAGAGCTGTCGATCAAGAAGAGGAGGTCGCTCGGTATGTCTTTGCAAGCTGTGGACACGAGGACAGGCAAGTTAGTTCAAGTTCAAGACCTTTATTTGTCCCCGAGGGGCGATTAGTTTAGCTGCAGTAGCAGAAGTTGACATACAGTACACAACGATAAAAACACAGGGTCAGACCAAATGGGGAAATCAATACATTAAAAGTTAGACGTTACCTATTCTTTACAGAGACCTGCCTTCAAACCAAAAAGACAGGAAACAGCAATTATGCCGAATTTGGTACATTTGTAGGCAAGCTTCATTCACAGCCCGTTTCAACGGACGCTGCTCAAATGCCTCTGGGCGCGATTGGATAGTCCTTCAACCAATCAGACCAACGATCTGAGTGACGTAGCAGTGAAAGCGGCGTCAACGGGTCGCCGCGCATTGGTGGCCGCCATGAACGTAAACAAGAAGCTGCTCGCCGATCGTTATCGTGTAAAACCTCAACGGTTGGGATTGGTGCCTCGATTTGGAGAAATTGGAAATGGGCTCTCGGCCAGATGGACTTGTAGAGAAAATCTCAAATTTGCCGGAAGTTCGTCAGGGTTTTCCCAGGCTAGGTTGCTGTGAGTCGGCTGTGTGATAGCCTGCTTTTAAAAATTTAATTATTGTTCTGGTAAACTCTTACGATGAATAAGGAGCTTTCTTGCTGACTTTTTCACGGGTTTTTATGTGGACCAAAGTGAGAAAGCCATATGAGACACGCAATAAAACAGTCAAAGATATTCATATTAAATAAATGCACGTCAATAAACCATTCATACGGTGTGATTCTCACTTAGCAGAAGTGAGTGTGACACCACTAAAATTTAAGCTGTTTCCTTACCGTCTTCAGAACAGATGTCTGTGATGATTTCGTCCTTGATGGGAATCAAAGCATCAAAATTATTGACATAGAAAGTCCTTCTGGCCTCGCCGGAAATCTCTTGCAGCTCCTTTTCATTTGCTTTGTCCACGCCGACGGCATACACGGTGACGCCCTGCGCCCTCAGTTTCTCCGCGGGGACTTTGACCTCGTCGGTGGATTCTCCATCCGTGATAACCACCAGGTACTCGGGGACTTTGTGACCACGAGACACCATCGCTTGCTCAAAGTGCGGGCCCATAAATTCCAGCGCTCTTCCTGTCTCCGTCCCGCCTCCTATCTGCTGAATGTCCTCCACGGCTTTCTCCAACGTCTTCGTATCGGAGTAGGCTGTCAGATCAAACTCTAAGTCTGGAGAATCCGCGAATTTTGCAACCCCAATGCGGACATGTTGGGGCCCGATACGGAAGATGTTTATGAACTCGATGATGAACTTCTTCATGTCTTGGAAGTCGTTGGGATGAATGCTTCCTGAATGATCAATCAGAAAGAAGATGTCTGCCTCGTCCGTTTGTACGCAGCCTGGAAAAGGAAAAACACATTTTATCAGAACATGTTATTAGTTCTTTTCCCAAAGCATCAGCTTTACACCACCTTCACCTGCAATTACTTAAAGGTCCCATGGCATGAAAATACACTTATACACAAATAGAGTTCCTTAATAAGTTCAGTAATATAGACCTTAGTATTAGGGGACCACTAAGGTCTATATAAAGAGACTTCAGATACAGTATTAGGGGACCACTAAGGTCTATATAAAGAGACTTCAGATACAGTATTAGGGACCACTAAGGTCTATATAAAAGAGACTTCAGATACAGTATTAGGGGACCACTAAGGTCTATATAAAAGAGACTTCAGATACAGTAATAGGGGACCACTAAGGTCTTTATAAAAGAGACTTCAGATACAGCATTAGGGGACCACTAAGGTCCATATAATAGAGACTTCAGATACAGTATTAGGGACCACCAAGGTCTATATAAAGAGACTTCAGATACAGTATTAGGGGACCACTAAGGTCTATATAAAAGAGAATTCAGATACAGTATTAGGGACCACTAAGGTCTATATAAAAGAGACTCAGATACAGTATTAGGGACCACTAAGGTCTTTATAAAAGAGACTTCAGATACAGTATTAGGGACCACTAAGGTCTATATAAAAGAGACTTTTATTTATAAATAATATATTATATTTAAAAGAGACCTCTATTGTAAAAGTAAAGTGACAGAACAATTCTACTGAAAAAGCAATATTACAAAATTTCATTTTAGACATGTTACACATTTATCTATTATTTTAGTCATATATTACACTACTTTTGTGAACTTAAGACTTTGGTATAATCATTTCAAGCCCCAAAACAATTTGTCCATATGAGTAAAGATTTGAAAAATTTCAAAAACCCAACTTCAACTTTTCCAGCTTCAGGGCCGACTTTTCCCTATACATTGCTTTAGGACAAATTAGGGCCTCAGTATACATAAAGCTGAGTTTGTCCTGAACATTTTAGTATGTAACACATGGGTAGGGCTTTAAATTTATGAAAAAAAAAAAAATTGAAATTGGCCATTTTAAAGGCCGATACCGATAGATCAGGAAATTCCTAAAAGAAACCCATAATTTTGATATAGAAATGGGTCAAAATGTACAAAAAAACTGCTTAAAAAAAAACTAAAGAATTTAAATCGGCCATTTTAAAGGCCGGTACCAATAGATCGGGGAATGCCTAAAAGAGACAATGATATAGAAATGGGTCCAAATTTGACCCGAGGACAACACAAGGGGTAAAACATATTTTTTACACATATTCAACGAGGCCAATTGTAAAAGAAACCCTGGTTCTGACCTTCTTTGATGGCAATTGATCTCGTGCTGACGGAGAACGCTTGCTGAAGGATGCTTTGGCACATGGTTTTCTGCAGGCTCTGCTGCAGCGACTTCAGCTTGGCAAAACTGTCCACGATGAACTTGTGCTTATGGGGGGGATACGATGCCATTTCTACCAACTGGGCATCATTGGCATTTCCGACTCCAACCGCATATATCGTGACACCCTCCCGCCGAAGATTATACGCCGCGGTGCTCACGTTGTCCTGGGATTCGCCGTCTGTGATGACCACCGCCACCTGCTGGATGCCCTTGTCCTTTCTGCTTCCTCGGTCGTTGATGAAAATCTTCTCCTGGGTGAACTTCAGGGCCTCTCCGGTGTATGTTTCACCTCCGCGATAAGGCAGGATCTTGATGAAGTCCAGCAATTCGTCTTTGTTCTCGAAGCTGTCGAGGTAGACCTGCGCCGTGGCCTGGGTGTTGTACGTGACAATGCCCACTCGGACTTTGGACTGGCTGACTTCCAGAACGTTCACCATTGCGTGCAGGAAAGCGCGCACCAGCTGGAACCGGGTCTTTCCGATGCTCCCGGACTCGTCCACGATGAACACGATGTCTGCCAGTTTGGCTGCTTTGCAATCTGTGAAATAAATATGATGGAATCATTATTAGCAATTCAGAGTTAAAATATAATTAAAAAAGCTATATTTGTGGTCGAACTATAAGCAAAAGAGAATGCAGAGGCTCAATTAAAAATAACATTGAGATAGGACATGAGGACAACATGAAGACAACATGAAGACGACATGAGGACAACATGAACACAACATGAGGACAACATGAAGACAATGTGAGGGCAACATGAAGACAACATGAGGACAACATGAAGACAACATGAGGGCAACATGAGGACAACATGAAGACAGCATGAGGACAACATGAGGGCAACATGAAGACAACATGAGGGCAACATGAAGACAACATGAAGACAACATGAGGACAACATGAAGACAACATGAGGGCAACATGAGGACAACATGAGGACAACATGAAGACAACATGAGGGCAACATGAGGACAACATGAGGACAACATGAAGACAACATGAGGACAACATGAGGACAACATGAGGACAACATGAAGGCAACATGAGGACAACATGGGGCCAACATGAAGACAACATGAGGACAACATGGGGCCAACATGAAGACAACATGAGGACAACATGAGAGTTAAAGCCGTTGGATGGAAACACACTTTCACCAGATTTATTCACATGCGTTTTTTTACCGAACTTCAGATAATTTGATTGACACGTGGATGGAAACTTCTGAATAAACGGTTGTAAAACACATTTTCAAAGGTGTGATCAATTAATAAAAACATTATACTTTACCCAGAGTTTGAGTTAACTGCGGTTCCTCCGTTTCAAAGGTCGCCCTTAGCGTGGGAACGATGTTGCTGATGGATTGGTAGATGTACGGAGCGGTTGCCACGAGACGCATTTCCTGCTCCGATGCGCCGAGGCTCAGCCCCACCACGGTTACTCCGGACGTTTTGACCAGACGCGACTCCTTATACACCGGATCGTCCGAGTCTTTTCCGCTTACAACAACCAGGAACTCTCGGTAGCCTTGATGCGCCCGGCTTCCTGCTTCTTTGGTGAAAAAGTGAGTGCTGGCGTACGCCAACGCGCTGCCCAGTCTGCGAGGCTCGTTGGGTTGAAGCCTCCGCTGGCGGAAGTTCTTCACAGCCTTCTGGGTCTCCTCTTTGGTTTGGTGAGCGTTCAGAAGGAATTCCACCTTGACGTCTTGACCGTACTGGGCCAGGCCCAGGCGGTAGGCGGACGCGCCCAGGTTCATTTGGTTGGCCAATCGTACGAGGACGCTTCTGATCTGCTGGAACTCTGCTGCCGTCACGCCGCTGTCCACCAGGAAGAAGATGTCCGCGAAGGTTTCTGCCAAGGCTGAAAGAAAACAACAGTTAGAAAGGGCAGTTACTGTTGTTGAAAGAGTAACGAATGATTAGTTACCCTTTTTCAGAACGGTAGTTACACTTTTTCAGAAGGGTAGTTACATTTTTTGTAGTTCATCTTTTTCAAAAGGGTAGTTACTCTTTTAAGAAGGGTAGTTACCCTTTTGAAAAAGAGGCTTTTCTTCTGAAAAAGGGTAGTTCATCTTTTTCAAAAGGGTAGTTAATCTTTTTCAACAGGGTAACTACCTACCCCTTCTGAAAAAGATCAGTATTGGTCAGTATTGGTAGTTACACTTTTCAAAAGGGTAGTTAAAGTGTAATTACCCTAGGGTATAGTTACCCTTTTTCAGAAGGGTAGTTACTGTTTTTCAGAAGAAGGGTACTTAAGAAGGGTACTTAAAGGGGTACTTACCCCTTTTCAGAAGAGTAGTTACCCTTTTTCAAAAGGGTAACTGTACAACAGAGTGTAAATTGTAATTCCCCCATATGGGATCAATAAAGTAGAAGTATAAATGATATTTATAACACAAGGTACAAACAGGGTCCGGATTGACTTGTCATTCACGCGGTTAATATGGGACCTTTAAGATATGATATTCACAAGACCTTTAAGTTCTTCAGGCTGGCCTTACCTTCGCTCTGATCCACCACCGAGACACAAACAGTCCTCAGCAGACCCTCGGTGAGCCTCTTCAGAGCCTGGTAGCTGTCGATGGAGTGGAGGAAGCGTTTCCGCGGCCGGTTAGCGATGAACTCGAGCTGATTCATGTTGGCGTCTCCCACCCCGATGCCGAACACCAGGACTCCGTGCTGCCTCAGGCTCTGGGCCGGTTGTACAACATCGTCCGTGGAGTCTCCGTCGGTGATGACGACAGCGATCTGAGGCACCCGTTGGCCGGCTCGGCTCCCCGCGGCCTCCGTGAAGTACTGCTGCAGGAGGAAGTCGATGGCCTTGCCCGTCTCTGTGCCTCCTTGCCGGTAGGGAAACGCATCCACGGCGGCCAGCAGCGAGTTCTTGTCCGTGTGGTCCTTCAGCAGGAACTCCTGGTAAGGCTCATCGCTGTACTGAGCCACGCCGATCCGGACTTTGTCGGGGCCGATGTCCAGGCCTGCGATGACACTTCGGAGAAACACCTTGATCTCCTGAAAGTTGGTGTTGCCGATGCTGGAGGAGCCGTCGACCAGGAAGACGATGTCGGCCACGGTGGCTTTGGCACATTCTGGACAAGAAAGAGAAAAAGTCAGCAAGCTAAGAAACATGTAATTCCTCTGTGTGTGGGATGGGGGGGGAATGCACCCCCCATCCCTGTATGCTAAACAACTGCAGCGGATAGCTAGGGCCATCTTCAGGAGATAGCCTACACCCTCTGAATATGGAACTCCAGGATCTCCCCATTCTTGCTTTTTGGGAAACACATTTCTCACCATTTTCTGACATTTTAAAAAGACGATTTAAAGACCTCAGATGCAAGTTAAGTCAGCTCTCCACAAGCTGTGTATTACGACACATTTTACTATTTTCCTATATCAAATCAGTTTGAGTCTTTTTTTAGAAAACAAAAATAAATGTGAATATGTTCTAGTTTCTTCTCTCTGGGACATAAACTGAATATCTATATATGAGATAATGAGATGATAATATATGAGGACATCATGTTGTGCTTTTTGGGAAACTCTGATCCACATTTTTCACCATTTTCTGACATTTTAAAGACCATTTAAAGACCTCAGATACAAGTTAAGTCAGATCTTCACAAGCTGTGTATTATGACACATTTTACCTTGAGACACTTGCAGGAGTTGTCGTTTGACTTCCTCTACGGTTGTGCAAAGGGTCTGGACGATGCTCTGAGAAATTCCCTGCAGGGCTGCAAAGTCCGACACGCTGTAGACGTGCTGACTGTGCGGCTCGTTGGCTATCTCTTTCAGCTGCTCCTCATCTGCATCCTTGATACCAATTGCGTACAAAATGATTCCCTTTCTCTTCAGATTCTGGGCGTGGGACTCCACGTTGTCCTGCGATTTGCCGTCAGTGATCACCACGGCGATCTGCGGCACCTTCTGGTCCCCGCGGCTCCCAGCTGTTGCCACAAAGTGCTTACTCAGCATAAAGTCCAAGCCTTGGCCCGTCTGGGTGCCGCCCCCCATGTAAGGCAAGGCGTTGATGTGCTGCAGGATGTCCGTCTTGTTCTGATAGGTGTTGAGCAGGAACTCGGTGCGAGGTGTCGTGCTGTACTGCACCAGCCCGATGCGGACGTGCTCAGGGCCAACGTCGAAGCTGTTGACCAGCGTGTACAGGAACTTCCGGATCTGTTTGAAGTTCTCGGTGCCGATGCTCCACGAGCCGTCGACCATGAAGACGATGTCGGCGACAGCCTCTTGAGTGCAGACTGAGAGGGAAGGTTGTCAGGTCACTGAGGCGGTCTTGCAGATGTGAAGTTAAAGCGCGCTACAAAGGAAAGCCCTCGCTACCCAAGCAGGTCTAGGTTCCTATAGAAAGCCAGCGGCAGCCAGAGGTGGACAGGTGTCAGCGTGACTTACAGACAGGGGCGGGGCGCTTGGGATTTGTGAAAGCCAGAGGAAGGAAACAAATGAGCAGGTTTGCTGTCAAGGTGTGAAAGCACTCACCTTCAGGTGGACTCTTGGATGCAGAAGTGTGTGAAGAGTGAAACAGAAGTTGCGTGGCTTACAGCTGGTGTTCATTTTTACGCTGTACGCTGACATGCACACTTAAAATCCACTATTATTGCGAATATCACAATATTCTAAATATAAGACAAGAAAACGTTTACTTGTCCCACAGGGGGGAAATTGCAGGGATATATATTACTTAACTGGAAATTCTGTGCAATTTCATTACTGTGCAATATTTAAAGGTCCCATGGCATGAAAATGTCACTTTATGAGGTTTTTTAATATTAATATGCCCCCAGCCTGCCTATGGCTCCCCCAGTGGCTAGAAATGGTGATAGGTGTAAACCGAGCCCTGGGTATCCTGCTCTGCCTTTGAGAAAATGAAAGCTCAGATGGAATCTTCCCCCTTATGAGGTCATAAACAACAGGGGGTCACAACAACGGGAAAGACCATATAAACAGACTTCAGATACAGTATTAGGGGACCACTAAGGTCTATATAAACAGACTTCAGATACAGTTTTAGGGGACCACTAAGGTCTAGATAAAGAGACTTCAGATACAGTATTAGGGACCACTAAGGTCTATATAAAGAGACTTCAGATACAGTATTAGGGACCACTAAGGTCTATATAAAAGAGACTTCAGATACAGTATTAGGGACCACTAAGGTCTATATAAACAGACTTCAGATACAGTATTAGGGGACCACTAAGGTCTATATAAAAGAGACTTCAGATACAGTATTAGGGACCACTAAGGTCTATATAAAAGAGACTTCAGATACAGTATTAGGGGACCACTAAGGTCTATATAAAGAGACTTCAGATACAGTATTAGGGGACCACTAAGGTCTATATAAAAGAGACTTCAGATACAGTATTAGGGACCACTAAGGTCTATATAAAATAGACTTCAGATACAGTATTAGGGGACCACTAAGGTCTATATAAAGAGACTTCAGATACAGTATTAGGGGACCACTAAGGTCTATATAAAAGAGACTTCAGATACAGTATTAGGGACCACTAAGGTCTATATAAAAGAGACTTCAGATACAGTATTAGGGGACCACTAAGGTCTATATAAAGAGACTTCAGATACAGTATTAGGGACCACTAAGGTCTATATAAAAGAGACTTCAGATACAGTATTAGGGACCACTAAGGTCTATATAAAAGAGACTTCAGATACAGTATTAGGGGACCACTAAGGTCTATATAAAGAGACTTCAGATACAGTATTAGGGGACCACTAAGGTCTATATAAAAGAGACTTCAGATACAGTATTAGGGACCACTAAGGTCTATATAAAGAGACTTCCCCAACCATCCTGTAGCCTAACAACAATGTTGGACATCATCCAGATTTCTGCAGAATAGTGAAACATTAACACGCGGTCTGGCAGCAGGGTTGTTAAATACATAAAAATGTTTTTTGCAGCGAGGCACTGGTGATCAAAGCAAAGATGATTTTATGCTGTTAAGAACCAGTTAAGGATCTGGTCCATGTGCGGAGCAGGAAACACGTTGTGGTGCAGGGTTTCTAATGAAAACAGACACCACACACACATCATGTCTCCTCTGGGAGGACCATTATGAATATGTTTAGGCCAGCAGAGTGTGTGCATGACCGCGGGAACATATTTTGAGTTTTTTCGAGACAAGAAATGTCTGAACCACCACACACTATCACACGCTCCACCAGCGGAAAAACAACAAGCCTGCGTGAAATCCAGAATCCCAGACGGGGTAAAACTAGGCCCGGGTGACGCAGGACATCGGCCCGAAGCTACGCCGACGGTCCAGAATAGACCTCCACACACCAGGGTGTGAAACACAGCACTCTATTACAGGAAATCAGAAGGTAACGGCCTCGCCGTCTGTTGCAGCAGGGTGGCTGTGGGGGGGGGTCTCAAAACGCCACATGCAGTAGACACAATGGGACGGACCACCACACGGGGGACGCAACACATCGCCTATTCGTCGCCTTTTAGTCGCTTTCGTTGCCATTTTTTCCGCCTTTTTTGTCACCTTTTCGTCACCCTTTCGTTGCCCTTTTGTCACATTTTCATCGCCTATTCTGTCGCCTTTTTGTCGCCTTTTTGTCGCCTTTTGTCACCTTTGTTGTCGGCCGCCGTGACAACGGGAAAAAGAAACGCCACACGAAGTAGACACAACACATCGCCTATTCGTCGCCTTTTTGTCGCCTATTTGTCACCTTTTTTGTCGCATTTTTGTACCCTTTTGTCGCCTTTTTTGTTGCCTTTTAGTTGCTTTTTGTCACCTTTGTTGTCGGCCGCCAGGACAACGGGAAAAGGAAACGCCACATGCAGTAGACACAACACATCGCCTATTTGTCGTCTTATGTGTCGCCTTTTAGTCACTTTTCGTCGCCTTTTTTGTCACCTTTTCATTACCTATTCATTGCCTTTTAGTTACGTTTCGTCACCTTTGTTGTTGGCCGCCGGGACACGACCCGCGGTCTCTGGAGACACAACAACGGGACAGACCGCCACACGCATTAGACACAGTAACGGGACAGACCGCCACATGCATTAGACACAGTAACGGGACAGACCGCCACATGCATTAGACACAGTAACGGGACAGACCGCCACACGCAATAGACACAACGGGACAGACCGCCACACGCATTAGACACAACGGGACAGACCGCCACACGCATTAGACACAGTAACGGGACAGACCGCCACACGCATTAGACACAACGGGACAGACCGCCACACGCAATAGACACAACGGGACAGACCGCCACACGCATTAGACACAGTAACGGGACAGACCGCCACACGCATTAGACACAACGGGACAGACCGCCACACGCATTAGACACAGTAACGGGACGGACCGCCACACGCATTAGACACAACGGGACAGACCGCCACACGCATTAGACACAACGGGACAGACCGCCACACGCAATAGACACAGTAACGGGACAGACCGCCACACGCATTAGACACAGTAACGGGACAGACCGCCACACGCATTAGACACAGAAACGGGACAGACCGCCACACGCATTAGACACAGTAACGGGACAGACCGCCACACGCAATAGACACAGTAACGGGACAGACCGCCACACGCATTAGACACAGTAACGGGACAGACCGCCACACGCATTAGACACAGTAACGGGACAGACCGCCACACGCATTAGACACAGTAACGGGACAGACCGCCACACGGGGGATGCAAGACATCGCCTATTTGGGCGCCTTATTTGTTTTCTTTTCATGTTTTTTTGTCACCTTTTATGGTTGTACTTTGTCTACATTTTCCTAAGGGTAAGCACCCCGCACCCCTATTTCCGTGGCCGTAAGAGAGAGAGTGTGTGAGTGTGTGTGTGTGTGTGTGTGTGTGTGTGCCTACAGACACCCACTGCATGGATTGCCTAAAACCAGATGTTTTGGGGGTTGATGTAACGTTGCAGCACGTATGCCGTGATCCTTTATGTGCTGGTATGCAGGAAGTTGATCCATAGCTGCGTAATCACACCCACCTGTCTTCTGGGCGGCGTTGCCGTGGAAACACGCTGCCATGATGAGGCCGAGGAGAAGACCACGCCCCCTTCATGCTGGCTCTCGGTTTCTCTGTCTTCCTGCAACACAAAGACAAAGACGACCATAAACGGCGACATAAGAGTCTGTTTCCCATCAGCCCCAGCGGGGCCCGTCTGTTCCGTCATGTTACAAGTGTGAGCACACCATTCATTTTGGTTTTTCCCAAGAATCTAATCCCCCCCGAGCTGTTGGCCTGCAAAACAAACAAGTCAGACATTTTGGGATATGCCGCATTAAAACAGGAATTTGCTGAAGCCTTTGATGTGTGTGCCAGCTTCGTCACGCTGAAGCATTTCTACATGTAGCTCAGAGAAGTCACGCTGCCGTCGGCTTGTACTCCACGTGTTAGTACTGTCAGCAGATAGTGGTCTATATCCACGACCTTCCACTTCCAGGATTGTTCAGGTGAAGTCTGAAGTCTGAGGACTATGGTTACCTGGTCCTCAGATCTCTGCAGGGTAAATCCAGACCGCTAGCTGGACCATCTGTCCAATTAGAGTTTCTGTTGACAACCAGGGTTACATAACATCGGTAGAAACTGGTTTTTGGTCACCTTTTCATCGCCTATTTGTCGCCTTATTTTTGGGCTTTTCTGCCTTTAATGGAGAGGACAGCTAGGTGAGAATGGGAAGACATGCAGGAAACTGTCACAGGTGGGACTCAAACCCTGGACCTCTGCGTCGAGACATAAGCCTCAAAGTATACGTGCGCCTGCTCTACCCACTGAACCAACCTGGCCACACTTGTTGCCTTTTTCATCGCCTATTTAGTCACTTTTAGTTATCTTTCTTGTCACCTATTTCGTCGCCTTTGTCGTGGTCATGTTGTCATGGTAACTGCAGACTTAGGACTCTGGTTACCTGGTCCTCAGGTCTCTGCAGGGTAAATCCAGACAGCAAGCTAGACTATCTGTCCAATCTGAGTTTCTGTTGATGACTAAAACTACTTCTGAACGTACACATGTTCCACCAAAACTGAGACTATTTAGCAATAGTTTCCGGGTAATAAGTCCATGGCATATGTTTTTGTAAGGAGTCGATCGACAGCAATACCATTGAATGAGGTATTAAAACAGAATTACTTCAGATATGTGGTAAATTAATGGCTACTTTAACTGATAGTAGTATATGATATACAGTATAGGTTTAATGGGTTTTCTGTATCAACTAAGAGGTTTTTAATGTATAAAAACCCTCAACATTTGAAAAATATCCCCTTAATTTGAACTTTAAATTCAGGTGTTCCCCCTGAATGTATAAGCCAATGTATCAAGGGGTGGAAACCTCTGAAAATGTATCATACATTATACAAAGCCTCCATAGATGTTTACCTTCATTTATAACCTAAAGTAGGGGTTTTATTTTGTACATGAATCTGATGTGACGGCTTCATTTCCTGTGTAAAAGTCAAAGTGGATCACCAGTCGCTGAGCCACCCATAGGCAGGAATATGACTCCCCTCCGGCTGCGCTCAGCCCCTCCCACTGATCTCGACCCCTACCCTGGCAGCTTGTAACATTTGAAGGGTGAAGAGTGTGTAAATCGGGCGTCTTCTGCCAAATCAGAGCAATTATTGATAATTATGCGTCCTTGCACGCTGCCATGAACCCATCTCCTCCAGGACTGCAGCATGGGGGTCTCACCCAATAAATTATCAGTGAGCGGTGAAAGGTCACCAACGTTCAGCGTATGACGGAGCATAACTCGCTGCAGAGCACAGGGAGACGTTAGTCCACACACACCCTTAACCAACGTAGATTATCTGGATTCTGGTCCAACACCCCTGGAGCTTATCACAGGACCAGGACCATAGGACATGAAGTCATCGGCCATCCTCTGTCTTACCTTTCCAAAAATATAGATAGATAGATAGATAGATAGATAGATAGATAGATAGATAGATAGATAGATAGATAGATAGATAGATAGATAGATAGATAGATACTATAGATAGATAGATAGATAGATAGATAGATAGATAGATAGATAGATAGATAGATAGATAGATAGATAGATAGAAATTGCTATAAAATTGAATAAGACGCCCCAAAATTAATGAAAGTAGAGATTTGTACTTGGCAAAGAGCGTTGGTGGAATCAATCATGTTATTTTGGGGAATTAAAAAGAACATTGATATAGGACAACATGAAGACAACATGGGGACAACATGAGGACAACATGAGGACAACATGAGATAACATGAGGACAACATGAGGGCAACATGAGGACAACATGAGGACTACACGGGGACAACATGAGGACAACATGAGGGCAACATGAGGACAACATGAGGACAACATGAGGACAACATGAGGACAACATGAGATAACATGAGGACAACATGAGGGCAACATGAGGACAACATGAGGACTACACGGGGACAACATGAGGACAACATGAGGACTACACGGGGACAACAGTAGGGCGACATGAGGACTACACGGGGACAACCGTAGGGCAACATGAGGACAACATGAAGACGACATGAGGGTTAAAGGTTTTTGTCCCTTTTTCAACATTTCTTTTAACTCATGGTTGAAAACCTAATTTCTTTGACATTAGGCTTTATTTTTGCAGAAATCCTGAATTATTTTGACTAATAGCTGAGATCAGAGGACGTTGAGTGGATCTCAGACTGGGACGTGTCAAAGTTAAGTCACGATACTGTTTTGAAATCATTTAAACTATTATTTTTGGGCCATTTGGTTGAAAAAAAAACATATTTCTGATATTAAAAAACATTGAAAATGAGTCAAATGTGACACTCTTCTCTGGGAGAATTTGACCCGAGGACAACATGAGTCTACACAAAATGAAAAGTACTTTTTGCAAGACCACTGAGCCAACCTTCATAACTGCTCCAATGTGTTGATGCCCCCCCCCCCCTTCCTTCTCGGCTTCCCCAGAATCCTGCCGCCCCGGATCCAGACCCAGAAGACGGAAAGCCGTCCTCTCTTCTTCCCATCTGGCAGTGCTTACTGCCTAATGGAGCCATTTCCTTTCATGTGGGAGCAGCAGACACTGTCTGATCACAGCGCCGAGGGACACGAACCGCTTTAAAAGATGTGAAGTGACTCGATGATGAGGATGCTGCTGCAGGCGGAGAAGATCGGACCCTCGAACTCTTCGCTCTCAGGCTACGTCCTCGCTGCTCGTGATGGGTGGAATATCAAGCATGGAGGTTTTCAGGGATCTATTGTGAGGATCTTCCACAGAAGGATTAGTTTGAGGGAACATGATCCCACAGCTGAGAATAGATCAGAGTGTGTCTGTCTATTAGAAGTGTCTCACAAATCAGGAGGTGTTTCCAAGGTAACCATGGTAACCATAGTTCACAGAAATAGATCAATTGGCCGGTGCAGAAGAAACACAGTTAGTCTGATGTTCAGAGAGACACTACACTGTGTGTGTGTGTGTGTGTAACCCACGGTTATCTTCCTTGTTCAATAATTGAATAAAGTTGCATTTACTCTAAATTTATTGGACTCTTCATGTGTGCAGTCTCCTTCATCTCCATCATTTCTGGTCCTGATATCTGCTAGGTCTTTTAACAAAAACCTTCTCCGCCCCCCAAGAGTTTTAGCTCTGGTAGCAGAACTATCTGCGTCCATATTAACACGTCTGACAACACATATCACGTCATGACCGTTCACACATACACTGGGCACGTGCGTGGCGTGATGTTGTAGAGCGTCCTCTGGTGGACAGACTATGTAACGCCATCACTAACGGGGACGTTGTAGAGCGTCCTCTGGTGGACAGACTATGTAACGCCATCACTAACAGGGACGTTGTAGAGCGTCCTCTGGTGGACAGACTATGCAACGCCATCACTAACGGGGACGTTGTAGAGCGTCCTCTGGTGGACAGACTATGCAACGCCATCACTAACGGGGACGTTGTAGAGCGTCCTCTGGTGGACAGACTATGCAACGCCATCACTAACAGGGACGTTGTAGAGCGTCCTCTGGTGGACAGACTATGCAACACCATCACTAACGGGGACGTTGTAGAGCGTCCTCTGGTGGACAGACTATGCAACGCCATCACTAACAGGGACGTTGTAGAGTGTCCTCTGGTGGACAGACTATGCAACGCCATCACTAACAGGGACGTTGTAGAGCGTCCTCTGGTGGACAGACTATACAACGCCATCACCCATAACATGGTAAATATTCATTTATCAGAATCAGAATATCAGCCATTATAAATGCTGATACCGATGCCTAATATCGGCCAATATATCGGTCGGGCTCTATTTCCAACCACTTCTGGGTCGAATAAATTAGATCTGGAACGCTAATCTCCCCTAATGTCTCGCAGGCCGCATGAACACGGTTAAGACGACCATCTTGCCTACATGTATGTATTTATTACAGTCCGTACCAGTCTACATTAATAAAACACCTTTCATCTCTTCACTAGACCAATTTAAACGAAGAATACACTCAGTACGCACCAGACACTGTGTTATCCGGTGTAAGCGGCCTATCGGCTGTATGAACCAGAGAGGGATTGTGGAGATTGTATGCAGAGATCAATCTAAGGTGGGACAGATGCAGACAGGACACTGCAGACTGAGTCCATGGGTTCTGGTCCTGTGTTTTTGGGAACGTTCCAGCTGGTGGACACTTAAAGGCCACCCAGGCAAATCAAGGGGACCACTCCACTCTGCTAGAGCTAGATTAATATTAAGTGGAAGGAGGCCCCCTGGCCTCTAACCCCGGGTTAGGGAGGTGTTCACTGAGAGAAAGGATCCGTTACACCATGAGAGGATCTCGGAGCTTAGATAGACTTTATAGATGGGTTAGATGCACTACTATATGCATTACTAACTATAAGATAAGATCCACTATCTTCATCCGCCATATATGTTTTTATTTATTCTTTTGTATTTATTTTTACAATTCTTATTCTTTCTCTTTTAGTTGTTGATGTGTGTAACTCTTGGTAATTCATATTACTTTAAAGGGGAACTATGCAGTTTTTTTTTAGCTTACTGTACTTTAACTGAAGCTTCAGAGTTGAATGGTGGTCAGACTCAATGAGATAAACTGACAACATAGAGAATCCGTCTGTAGAGAGATCTGTGAGGGAAAAGGGAGAAAACTGCAAAGAAATGGCCAAAACTGCATCGCGCCCCTTTAAACTGTGTTATTGGGGGGCTGAAAATGAACAAATAGACCTTGATTGAAGAAACAAAACAGGTGACATCTTGCCTAGGGCCCCAAATGGGTTTAGCCTGCCCCCCCCCCCCAAAAAAACAAACGTGTGTGTTTCAGGCCTGTGTTTAATCACCCGCCAAGCGGCGGAGGCCTCCTCGAGTGTAATGGGAAGCATGTGAGTACTCCCAGCCGAGGCTGATGGAGGGGCGTCAGACCTGCACACATCATGGACGTATACATCAGAGTCGGAGCGGCTGCATACGGGAAGGGTTTGATGTTAGGGGACGAGGGGCCTCGTTGTTTACAGCTGAAATCCGGCTCACGGGACTGAGTCTGACGGGTCTCCGGAGGTCGGCTGGAGGCCAGTATCTGAGCTCCTTTTAGCACTGTTCAGACCAGGCTACAGTTTTAGCCCTGTTGCTCCCCGATGGGAGTTGCACATGCTCAGATTTAAACGGTATACGGCATAACTGTCATACTCATATTTGTGAAATGCATAAAATAATAAAGTTTTCTCATTACGAACAATAACAGAAGATGGGAATCATTTCAGAAACGTTGTAGCTATCTATGGATGTTTGATGCTAACGTTAGCTCAAAGCACCATTCAACTGACAGCCTTTGTTGTGTTTGATGCTAACTTGTAGCTAAGCTAGCAGTGGACCAACTTGGTTAAGTAGGTCCATTTTTACTGTGTTGACGTTACAGAAGTCTCTCGTTAGCATCTCGGAGGCTACTTCGGACGTTACAGAAGTCTCTCGTTAGCATCTCGGAGGCTACTTCAGACGTTACAGAAGTCTCTCGTTAGCATCTCGGAGGCTACTTCAGACGTTACAGAAGTCTCTCGTTAGCATCTCGGAGGCTACTTCAGACGTTACAGAAGTCTCTCGTTAGCATCTCGGAGGCTACTTCAGACGTTACAGAAGTCTCTCGTTAGCATCTCGGAGGCTACTTCAGACGCTACAGAAGTCTCTCGTTAGCATCTCGGAGGCTACTTCGACGTTACAGAAGTCTCTCGTTAGCATCTCGGAGGCTACTTCGGACGTTACAGAAGTCTCTCGTTAGCATCTCGGAGGCTACTTCAGACGTTACAGAAGTCTCTCGTTAGCATCTCGGAGGCTACTTCGGACGTTACAGAAGTCTCTCGTTAGCATCTCGGAGGCTACTTCGGACGTTACAGAAGTCTCTCGTTAGCATCTCGGAGGCTACTTCGGACAGAAGTCTCTCGTTAGCATCTCGGAGGCTACTTCGACGTTACAGAAGTCTCTCGTTAGCATCTCGGAGGCTACTTCAGACGTTACAGAAGTCTCTCGTTAGCATCTCGGAGGCTACTTCAGACGTTACAGAAGTCTCTCGTTAGCATCTCGGAGGCTACTTCAGACGTTACAGAAGTCTCTCGTTAGCATCTCGGAGGCTACTTCAGACGTTACAGAAGTCTCTCGTTAGCATCTCGGAGGCTACTTCAGACGTTACAGAAGTCTCTCGTTAGCATCTCGGAGGCTACTTCAGACGTTACAGAAGTCTCTCGTTAGCATCTCGGAGGCTACTTCAGACGTTACAGAAGTCTCTCGTTAGCATCTCGGAGGCTACTTCAGACGTTACAGAAGTCTCTCGTTAGCATCTCGGAGGCTACTTCAGGCGTTACAGAAGTCTCTCGTTAGCATCTCGGAGGCTACTTCAGGCGTTACAGAAGTCTCTCGTTAGCATCTCGGAGGCTACTTCAGACGTTACAGAAGTCTCTCGTTAGCATCTCGGAGGCTACTTCAGACGTTACAGAAGTCTCTCGTTAGCATCTCGGAGGCTACTTCAGACGTTACAGAAGTCTCTCGTTAGCATCTCGGAGGCTACTTCAGACGTTACAGAAGTCTCTCGTTAGCATCTCGGAGGCTACTTCAGACGTTACAGAAGTCTCTCGTTAGCATCTCGGAGGCTACTTCAGACGCTACAGAAGTCTCTCGTTAGCGTCTCGGAGGCTACTTCAGACGTTACAGAAGTCTCTCGTTAGCATCTCGGAGGCTACTTCAGACGTTACAGAAGTCTCTCGTTAGCGTCTCGGAGGCTACTTCAGACGTTACAGAAGTCTCTCGTTAGCATCTCGGAGGCTACTTCAGACGTTACAGAAGTCTCTCGTTAGCATCTCGGAGGCTACTTCAGACGTTACAGAAGTCTCTCGTTAGCATCTCGGAGGCTACTTCAGACGTTACAGAAGTCTCTCGTTAGCATCTCGGAGGCTACTTCAGACGTTACAGAAGTCTCTCGTTAGCATCTCGGAGGCTACTTCAGACGTTACAGAAGTCTCTCGTTAGCATCTCGGAGGCTACTTCAGACGTTACAGAAGTCTCTCGTTAGCATCTCGGAGGCTACTTCAGACGTTACAGAAGTCTCTCGTTAGCATCTCGGAGGCTACTTCAGACGTTACAGAAGTCTCTCGTTAGCATCTCGGAGGCTACTTCAGACGTTACAGAAGTCTCTCGTTAGCATCTCGGAGGCTACTTCGGACATTACAGAAGTCTCTCGTTAGCATCTCGGAGGCTACTTCAGACGCTACAGAAGTCTCTCGTTAGCATCTCGGAGGCTACTTCAGACGTTGGACAATTTGTTTGAAAGAAACCCAAATTTGTGATATAGAAACTTTTTGGAAAGGAGTCAGATTAGACCCAAAGACACCAGGAGGGTTAACGAGGAAAACAACTTAAAGAAAAAGCCAACAACTCCGAGTCTGCAGCTGCTCCCACGGTGTGTTTGTCATCAGCTGTCGGCTCTTTCTTCACAGACCCACCAGAGGAAAATCTGCCCCGGGGTCTTGGGGGCCCAGGGGTTTTGGGGGCGCCTCAATTAGGACTGACCTTGCATGAGATTACTCTGCCCATGGCTGTTAGACTCACATCTTGGACGCACATGTCTGAACAGACAGAGTTGTGTGTCTTTTCTCTTTCTATCTTTTTTTCGATCTCTATCTACATCTTTATGTCTGAAGAGGCTCAAAGTTTGGAGGAGAAATTCGAGCCATTAATGCGAATTCTTTTCTTTCTTTTTTTAAAGATGTTATTTTTTTTGGGGGGGGGGGGGGGGCTTTATTAGTGACAGTGGATACACAGGAATGGGGGAGAGAGATGGTCGGATTCCAACCCAGGCCACTGCAGCCAACCCAGTGGAGACAGAGATGTGGAGACAGAGATGTGGAGACAGATGTGGAGACAGAGATGTGGAGACAGAGATGTAGAGACAGAGATGTGGAGACAGAGATGTAGAGACAGAGATGTGGAGACAGAGATGTGGAGACAGAGGTGTGGAGACAGAGATGTGGAGACAGAGATGTAGAGACAGATGTAGAGACAGAGATGTGAAGACAGAGATGTGGAGACAGAGATGTAGAGACAGATGTAGAGACAGAGATGTGAAGACAGAGATGTGGAGACAGAGATGTAGAGACAGATGTAGAGACAGAGATGTGAAGACAGAGATGTAGAGACAGATGTGGAGACAGAGATGTGGAGACAGAGGTGTGGAGACAGAGATGTGGAGACAGAGATGTAGAGACAGATGTAGAGACAGAGATGTGAAGACAGAGATGTGGAGACAGAGATGTAGAGACAGATGTAGAGACAGAGATGTGGAGACAGAGATGTGGAGACAGATGTAGAGACAGAGATGTGAAGACAGAGATGTGGAGACAGAGATGTAGAGACAGATGTAGAGACAGAGATGTAGAGACAGAGATGTAGAGACAGATGTAGAGACAGAGATGTGGAGACAGAGATGTGGAGACAGAGATGTAGAGACAGAGATGTGGAGACAGAGATGTAGAGACAGATGTAGAGACAGAGATGTAGAGACAGATGTAGAGACAGAGATGTGGAGACAGAGATGTAGAGACAGAGATGTGGAAACAGAGATGTGGAGACAGAGATGTGGAGACAGATGTAGAGACAGAGATGTGGAGATAGAGATGTGGAGACAGAGATGTGGAGACAGAGATGTAGAGACAGAGATGTGGAGACAGAGATGTAGAGACAGAGATGTGGAGACAGAGATGTGAAGACAGAGATGTAGAGACAGAGATGTGGAGATAGAGATGTAGAGATAGAGATGTAGAGACAGAGATGTGGAGATAGAGATGTAGAGATAGAGATGTAGAGATAGAGATGTAGAGACAGAGATGTAGAAATAGGGATGTAGAGATAGAGATGTAGAGATAGAGATGTAGAGACAGAGATGTAGAAATAGGGATGTAGAGATAGAGATGTAGAAATAGGGATGTAGAGATAGAGATGTAGAAATAGGGATGTAGAGATAGAGATGTAGAGACAGAGATGTAGAAATAGGGATGTAGAGATAGAGATGTAGAAATAGGGATGTAGAGACAGAGATGTAGAAATAGGGATGTAGAGATAGAGATGTAGAAATAGGGATGTAGAGATAGAGATGTGGCGACAGAGATTTTTTTCAGTTGTCACACAAGTTCTTTTATCGATTGTTTTTTCTCCAAATGCTATAAAATTGACAAAAAACACCCAACACATTATTAAGAGAGCCAGTCGTCTGGGAGTCAGCACGGCGCAGAAACACATTAACATGAGTCGGTCAGAGAAAAACAAAGCCTCAGTCTCACCCCCCCCCCCCAAATACCAGCGCTGTGCGTTTTCCTCCTCCTCCTGTGATTGGCTGTTGCTGATTGCTGTGTTTGAAAGGCAGATGTTTGCGTTCTGGATAATCTAACCCGACAAATATGCCTTTTTTTTTTTTTTGGATGTATAGAGACCATGTTTGGACCGGCGCTGATGGAAAACAGCCACGACTCTCTGAACCCTGGGCAGCTGTCACACACACACACACACACACACACACACACACACACACACACACACACACACACACACACACACACACACCGACCACGAATCAACCAACAGAATACAGGACAGCTGAAGTTAATCCAACAGTTTTGGTGTGTGTGTGTGTGTGTGTGTGTGTGTGTGTGTGTGTGTGTGTGTGTGTGTGTGTGTCTCTCTGTGTGTATGTATTTGTGTGTCTGTGTGTGTTTCTCTCTGTGTGTATGTGTGTGGTGTTTGTGTGTGTGTAGGTGTGTGTCTCTCTCTGTGTGTATGTGTGGTGTGATGTATGTATGTGTGTGTCTGTGTGTGTCTCTCTGTGTGTATGTGTGTGTGTGTGTGTCTCTCTGTGTGTATGTGTGTGTATGTGTGTGTATGTGTGTGTCTCTCTGTGTGTATGTGTGTGTATGTGTGTGTGTGTGTGTGTCTCTCTGTGGGTAATGTGTGTGTATATGTGTGTGTGTTTGTGTCTGTGTGTTGTGTGATGCATGTATGTGTGTGTCTCTCTGTGTCTCTCTGCGTGTATGTATGTGT
>JABXJD010000112.1:1512500-1515000 GCA_013375575.1 Percina caprodes
ATCCCCCTCACTCTCACCCTCACCATCCCCTCACCATTCCCTCACCATCCCCCTCACCATCACCATCCCCCTCACCATCACCCTCACCATGCCCCTCACCATCCCCCTCACTCTCACCCTCACCCTCACCATCCCCCTCACCATCACCCTCACCATCACCCTCAGCCTCACCATCTCCCTCACCATCACCATCCCCCTCACCCTCACCATGCCCCTCACCATCCCCCTCACTCTCACCCTCACCATCACCATCCCCCTCACCATCACCCTCACCATGCCCCTCACCATCCCCCTCACTCTCACCCTAACCCTCACCATCCCCCTCACCATTCCCCTCACCATCACCCTCACCCTCACCATCCCCCTCACCATCACCATCCCCCTCACCATCACCCTCACCATGCCCTCACCATCCCCTCACTCTCACCCTCACCCTCACCATCCCCCACCATCACCCTCACCATCACCCTCAGCCTCACCATCTCCCTCACCATCACCATCCCCTCACCCTCACCATGCCCCTCACCATCCACCTCACTCTCACCCTCACCATCACCATCCCCTCACCATGCCCCTCACCATCCCCTCACTCTCACCCTAACCCTCACCATCCCCCTCACCATTCCCTCACCATCACCCTCACCCTCACCATCCCCCTCACCATCACCATCCCCCTCACCATCACCCTCACCATGCCCCTCACCATCCCCCTCACTCTCACCCTCACCCTCACCATCCCCCTCACCATCACCCTCACCATCACCCTCAGCCTCACCATCTCCCTCACCATCACCATCCCCCTCACCCTCACCATGCCCCTCACCATCCCCTCACTCTCACCCTCACCATCACCATCCCCTCACCATCACCCTCACCATGCCCCTCACCATCCCCTCACTCTCACCCTAACCCTCACCATCCCCTCACCATTCCCCTCACCATCACCCTCACCCTCACCATCCCCCTCACCATCACCATCCCCTCACCATCATCACCTCACCATGCCCTCACCATCCCCCTCACTCTCACCCTCACCCTCACCATCCCCTCACCATCACCCTCACCATCACCCTCAGCCT
This sequence comes from Percina caprodes, assembly GCA_013375575.1. NCBI lineage: Eukaryota > Metazoa > Chordata > Actinopteri > Perciformes > Percidae > Percina > Percina caprodes. Next base: position 1,513,580 of record JABXJD010000112.1, read on the forward strand.
CACCATCTCCCTCACCATCACCATCCCCCTCACCCTCACCATGCCCCTCACCATCCCCCTCACCCTCACCATGCCCCTCACCATCCACCTCACTCTCACCCTCACCATCACCATCCCCCTCACCATGCCCCTCACCATCCCCCTCACTCTCACCCTAACCCTCACCATCCCCCCACCATTCCCCTCACCATCACCCTCACCCTCACCATCCCCTCACCATCACCATCCCCTCACCATCACCCTCACCATGCCCCTCACCATCCCCTCTCACCTCACCCTCACCATCCCCTCACCATCACCCTCACCATCACCCTCAGCCTCACCATCTCCCTCACCATCACCATCCCCTCACCCTCACCATGCCCCTCACCATCCCCCACTCTCACCCTCACCATCACCATCCCCTCACCATCACCCTCACCATGCCCCTCACCATCCCCCTCACTCTCACCCTAACCCTCACCATCCCCCTCACCATTCCCTCACCATCACCCTCACCCTCACCATCCCCCTCACCATCACCATCCCCCTCACCATCACCCTCACCATGCCCCTCACCATCCCCCTCACTCTCACCCTCACCCTCACCATCCCCTCACCATTCCCTCACCATCACCCTCACCCTCACCATCCCCTCACCATCACCATCCCCTCACCATCACCCTCACCATGCCCCTCACCATCACCCTCACCATCCCCCTCACCATCCCCTCACTCTCACCCTCACCCTCACCATCCCCCTCACCATCCCCCTCATCCTCACCCTCACTCTCACCCTCACCCTCCCCCTCACCACTACTACAGTAATCAGCCAGGCTGAGCACTGCACGCTCCAGCTCATAATAATACATAGTGGCAGCAAGGGACGATTACAGGACTGTCTGGAGTAATAATATCCTATAATAATATATGTAATAATATCCTTTATATATATATATATATATATATATATATATATATATATATATATATATATATATATATACATACCTGCCTATCCACCATTCAGTCACTACATGCCTGGGGGGGGGGGACATGCCTGGGGGGGGACATGCATCCTTAACTCCCAACAGTGCTGATCCTAATCTGATTGGTCCCCTCCTCCCACTCTCCCTCTCTAATGGCTGAGCATGTAGGAACATAAACTCTGACCAAAAAAGGCTTCTCATCTGCTGTCTGCATCACACACACACACACACACACACACACACACACACACACACACACACACACACACACACAGCCTGCAGCAGATCCATGATATGTACACACAGGAGAAAGATAACGTAAACACCCAGGGAGCTAACCTTCTCCCTTTAAGCCTAACAACCCCCTACCCCCCTCAACCCCCCCGGCCCTGTGTTCCTCCCTCTAACGGACCCCAACACTTAATCACAGCTCTCTTCCTGAATCAAATCAGC
>JABXJD010000112.1:1525000-1542500 GCA_013375575.1 Percina caprodes
CGTTGCCGCCGCAGCCGCCGTACCAGAAGCGAGCGCATCGCCCCAGCTCGCTGTCAAAGAACCAGTTGATGGTGTAGTTGTGGCAGCTGCCGGCGGCCGGGGGCAGGAAACAGACGCCTGGACGGAGACGGAGACACAGATTAACCCTCGGGGTGGGGGTGGGGTGGGTTGGTGGGCGGAGGAGGAGGAGGGGGTCTGCACTGTAAATAATGTCTAAAATCTCCAGTTATTACTTTAGATCTCACAGTAACACTACTGGATGTGATTTTACAGCATGCTACTGTAAAATCACATCTAAAGTACATAACAACCTCGTTGCCATGACAACATCACAGTAGTAGTATTACAGTAGGAATCACAGTAGTGAAAGTATTACTGTAAAAAAGTCACAATATAGCCACTATAGTACTGTAAATAGTAAAGGAAACTACTGTATTTCTACTTTTTGACAGAGAGGACGGTAGAAAGAAAAAGACAGACAGAAAGAGACAAAAAGACAAAAAAGAAACATAGAAGGAAAGACAGACAGAAATAACGTCAGAAAGAGACAAAAAAGACAGAAAGAGAGACTGTGATTTCTACTGTAATACTCAGACTACTGTGATTCCTACTGTAATACTCAGACCACTGTGATTCATACAGTAATACTCAGACTACTGTGATTCCTACTGTAATACTCAGACTATTGTGATTCCTACTATAATACTCAGACTACTGTGATTCGTACAGTAATACTCAGACTACTGTGATTCCTACGGTAATACTCAGACTACTGTGATTCCTACGGTAATACTCAGACTACTGTGATTTCTACGGTATTACTCAGACTACTGTGATTTCTACTGTAATACTCAGACTACTGTGATTCCTACTGTAATACTCAGACCACTGTGATTCATACAGTAATACTCAGACTACTGTGATTCCTACTGTAATACTCAGACTATTGTGATTCCTACTATAATACTCAGACTACTGTGATTCGTACAGTAATACTCAGACTACTGTGATTCCTACGGTAATACTCAGACTACTGTGATTCCTACGGTAATACTCAGACTACTGTGATTCCTACGGTAATACTCAGACTACTGTGATTTCTACGGTATTACTCAGACTACTGTGATTTCTACTGTAATACTCAGACTACTGTGATTCCTACTGTAATACTCAGACTACTGTGATTCCTACGGTAATACTCAGACTACTGTGATTCCTACGGTAATACTCAGACTACTGTGATTCCTACTGTAATACTCAGACTACTGTGATTCCTACGGTAATACTCAGACTACTGTGATTTCTACTGTAATACTCAGACTACTGTGATTCCTACGGTAATACTCAGACTACTGTGATTCCTACTGTAATACTCAGACTACTGTGATTCCTACGGTAATACTCAGACTACTGTGATTCCTACGGTAATACTCAGACTACTGTGATTTCTACTGTAATACTCAGACTACTGTGATTCCTACTGTAATACTCAGACTACTGTGATTCCTACGGTAATACTCAGACTACTGTGATTCCTACTGTAATACTCAGAATACTGTGATTTCTACTGTAATACTCAGACTACTGTGATTCCTACGGTAATACTCAGACTACTGTGATTTCTACTGTAATACTCAGACTACTGTGATTCCTACGGTAATACTCAGACTACTGTGATTTCTACTGTAATACTCAGACTACTGTGATTCCTACGGTAATACTCAGACTACTGTGATTCCTACTGTAATACTCAGACTACTGTGATTCCTACGGTAATACTCAGACTACTGTGATTCCTACGGTAATACTCAGACTACTGTGATTTCTACTGTAATACTCAGACTACTGTGATTCCTACTGTAATACTCAGACTACTGTGATTCCTACGGTAATACTCAGACTACTGTGATTCCTACTGTAATACTCAGACTACTGTGATTTCTACTGTAATACTCAGACTACTGTGATTTCTACTGTAATACTCAGACTACTGTGATTCCTACGGTAATACTCAGACTACTGTGATTTCTACTGTAATACTCAGACTACTGTGATTTCTACTGTAATACTCAGACTACTGTGATTTCTACTGTAATACTCAGACTACTGTGATTTCTACTGTAATACTCAGACTACTGTGATTTCTACTGTAATACTCAGACTACTGTGATTTCTACTGTAATACTCAGACTACTGTGATTTCTACTGTAATACTCAGACTACTGTGATTTCTACTGTAATACTCAGACTACTGTGATTTCTACTGTAATACTCAGACTACTGTGATTTCTACTGTAATACTCAGACTACTGTGATTTCTACTGTAATACTCAGACTACTGGGATTATTGAGAATTATCAGCATGTAGAACGGATCAGAGAGCGGCGGCTTAGTTCTTACCGTCAGAGACGAAGATGCTTGGCTCCGTCTTCGTCAGGACGTCTGCATCGGGGACAGACCACACGGAGACAGGAGCAGTTAGGACATATTCATCTAAATGTCCCTTTTAACGTTAAGATGAGATGATAACAATCCATTCATCTTTGTAGCTCAAATTTTAACGTTTTCTGAGAGAAAACTAGATTTCTGCAGCTCTGTTTTTTATAAAATCCCAGGACGGGAGACGTTTGTGTGTGTGTGTGTGCGTGCGTATGTTTGTGTGTGTGTGTGTGTCTCTGTATGTGTCTGTGACAGTGTCTGTGTGACACTGTGTGTGTGTCTTTGTGTGTATGTGCATTTCTTAGTGTGTATGTGTGTGTGTTAAAGTGTGTTTTAGAGTGTTAGAGTGTGTCTGTGTTACCGTACGTGTCTGTCTGTGTGTGTCTGTGTGTTTATGTGCATTTGTGTGTGTGTGTGTGTGTGTATGCGTTAGAGAGAGTGTGTGTGTATATGTTAGAGTCCATGTGTGTGTCTCTGTGTGCATGTGTAAGAGTGTTTGCGCGTACGTGTGTGTGAGTCTATGTGTATGTGTTAGAGTGTATGTGTGTGTGTGTCTCTGTGTGCATGTGTAAGAGCATGTGTGCGTACGTGTGTGTGTGTGTGTGTGTGTGTGAGTCTATGTGCGTGTGTGTTACCTTTGAGGTTCTCTCCTTCGTCCCCTGGGGTCACCGTGTCGATGGCGTCCAGCTGTGTCGTCTGCACCCGAGACGTCTCGTCCACCTCGTCAACGAACTCGTCGGCCAGCATCGCCGACCCCTGACTGCCCCCCCCCACAGCCGAAAAACACAGCAGACACACTCATAAACAGCTGTACTACAGTACATCTACTCAAGTACTGCACTTAAAGGGTCATTTCACGTATTTTTCAACCCTGTGTTTCCATGCATTGGTGTCTAAGTGACTAATGTGAACACAAATCTTAAAAATTTGGTCCAGTAGTAAAAAAGTGACTGAAATGTAGAAAGAAAAACAACAAAAACTTAAAAAAAATGCAGAAATAATAAAAACATTGTAAAAAGTGAGAAAGAACTTCGGGGAAAAGTTAGAAAAACGTCAAAAAGTGACAACAAATGTCGGAGAGAGCTTCAAAATCTTCAAAGAAATTAACAAAGATGTTCAGCATCAGGTAGAAACAAGCTGTAATGTTACCCTACAGGACAGATGTTCATCATCAGGGAGAAACAAGCTGTAATGTTACCCTACAGGACAGATGTTCATCATCAGGGAGAAACAAGCTGTAATGTTACCCTACAGGACAGATGTTCATCATCAGGTAGAAACAAGCTGTAATGTTACCCTACAGGACAGATGTTCAGCATCAGTCAGCGTCCGATAAAAGTTGTGTTGTTGCCGCTGACAGACTCAGACTATTATTCTAAGTGTGTGACAACATTATGGGATGGATCCCTACAGAGATAGACCTTTTAGTTAAAGAGTAAGATCCTTTTAGTTTAACATGAAACAGAAATCACCATCACCAAACCCACCAGACTCCATGTAAATAATCACTACTTTTAGCGTGTATAGAGCAGCATATCTCCACCAGACTCCATGTAAATAATCACTACTTTTAGCGTGTATAGAGCAGCATATCTCCACCAGACTCCATGTAAATAATCACTACTTTTAGCGTGTATAGAGCAGCATATCTCCACCAGACTCCATGTAAATAATCACTACTTTTAGCGTGTATAGAGCAGCATATCTCCACCAGACTCCATGTAAATAATCACTACTTTTAGCGTGTATAGAGCAGCATATCTCCACCAGACTCCATGTAAATAATCACTACTTTTAGCGTGTATAGAGCAGCATATCTCCACCAGACTCCATGTAAATAATCACTACTTTTAGCGTGTATAGAGCAGCATATCTCCACCAGACTCCATGTAAATAATCACTACTTTTAGCGTGTATAGAGCAGCATATCTCCACCAGACTCCATGTAAATAATCACTACTTTTAGCGTGTATAGAGCAGCATATCTCCACCAGACTCCATGTAAATAATCACTACTATTAGCGTGTATAGAGCAGCATATCTCCACCAGACTCCATGAACTTATTAAGTTTCTGTCCACTTTGAATGAAGTGTGTTTTAAGCTGATAAAAGTAGATTATTTACATGGAGTAGGTTTTGTGATGGGGATTTCGGGCTGTTTCATATTAAACTAAAAGGATCTTACTCTTTTACTAAAAGGTCTATCTCTGCATCTGTCATGTACATCTACTGTATAAAATTGTCAATTTTAAACAAATACAGCCCAGTTTTAACCTAAAAGGTCTTGATGTTGTTCACTAAAATTAATGCTTCCTGGATTCCAGCAGGAAATGTTAAGCTTTGGGTGACAGAATCATTGTTATTCTCTTTGATAGGTTCCTTGTAAGGTTGTGTATGAATAAAATGTGAGTTACCCGTTGTCGTTATCGAAGAACGGTGGACTGCCATATACCAAGTCCGGTGTATCGTCTGGTTCCACCAGGCTGTTGCAGTCTTTTTTAAGTGATGAATGAGGATACGCGTTTATTCCCTCTGAAATATGCACAAATACACTTGTGTTACAAGAAGCAGAGATGTAGGTGACACTATTTGAAGGTCTGTGTGTGCAGACAGCCGGTCATTGACCAAATAACACTTCATGCAGTCATAACCATCCACGGCATGGTTGTGTGTGTGTGTGTATGCGCTTGTGTGTGTGTGTGTGTGTGTCTGTTTTTTTATCTGTGTGTTTGTCTGCCTGTCTGTGTGTGTGTGTGTGTCTATGTGTGTATGTTTTATCTGTGTGTGTCTGCGTGCGAGTGTGTTTTATCTGTGTGTGTGTGTGTATGTTTTATCTATGTGTGTGCGTGCGTGTGTTTTATCTGTGTGTGTGTGTGTGTGTATGTTTTATCTGTGTGTGTGCGTGCATGTTTTATGTGTGTGTGTGTATGTTTTATCTGTGTGTGTGTGTGTGTGTGTGTGTATGTGTGTATGTTTTATCTATGTGTGTGCGTGCGTGTGTGTTTTATCTGTGTGTGTGTGTGTGTGTATGTTTTATCTGTGTGTGTGCGTGCATGTTTTATGTGTGTGTGTGTATGTTTTATCTGTGTGTGTGTGTGTGTGTGTGTGTGTATGTGTGTGTATGTTTTATCTGTGTGTGTGCGTGCATGTTTTATGTGTGTGTGTGTATGTTTTATCTGTGTGTGTGTGTATGTGTGTGTATGTTTTATCTGTGTGTGTGCGTGCATGTTTTATGTGTGTGTGTGTATGTTTTATCTGTGTGTGTGTGTGTGTTCTCACTGCTGAGGGTGGAGAGGAAGACTCTGAAGAAGCCCTGGGCGTAGCTCTGCTCTCCGGCCTTCAGCCTGTCCAGGTGGACCAGGTGCTGGTTTACAGGCCGACCGGCCAGCTGCTCCACCTGCACCCGGTCGTAGCGCTCGCCCACCGTCACCACGAACACCGCCACCCCGTCACATGCCGCTCTAGCGGACACCCAGTCCAGCCGTTCCCGGTCCTTGGAGGCGGTCTTGGTGCCCACCACGGCCAGCAGCGCCCTCTTCCTCCGGGGCTGGCCGGCCTTCATCAGCACCTCCTTCAGGGTGAAGTCCAGCGTCTTCCCCAGCTGTGAGGGCCCCCCCCGCTGGGTCAAGTTCCCCATCAGGTGTCTCCGCATCAGCGTGCTGCTCTGGTACGTCCCCAGGTCAAACTCCACCTGGGGACATCATTGAAAAGTGGTTATTTAATATATGTAAAAAAAAATGGATGGATGGAAGCATCATCAGGAAAATGTAGTTAACCCTCATGTTGCCCCCATGTTGTCCTCATGTTGTCCTCATGTTGCCCTCATGTTGTCCTCATGTTGCCCTCATGTTGCCCCCATGTTGTCCTCATGTTGCCCTCATGTTGCCCCCATGTTGTCTTCATGTTGTCCTCATGTTGTCCTCATGTTGCCCTCATGTTGCCCCCATGTTGTCCTCATGTTGCCCTCATGTTGCCCTCATGTTGTCCTCATGTTGCCCTCATGTTGCCCCCATGTTGTCCTCATGTTGCCCCCGTGTTGCCCTCATGTTGTCTTCATGTTGTCCTCATGTTGTCCTCATGTTGCCCTCATGTTGCCCTCATGTCGCCCTCATGTTGCCCCCATGTTGTCCTCGTGTTGCCCCCGTGTTGCCCTCATGTTGTCCCCATGTTGTCCCCATGTTGTCCTCATGTTGCCCTCATGTTGCCCCCATGTTGCCCTCATGTTGCCCCCATGTTGTCCTCATGTTGCCCTCATGTTGCCCCCATGTTGTCCTCATGTTGCCCTCATGTTGCCCTCATGTTGCCCCCATGTTGCCCTCATGTTGCCCTCATGTTGCCCTCATGTTGCCCTCATGTTGCCCCCATGTTGTCCTCATGTTGCCCTCATGTTGCCCTCATGTTGTCCTCATGTTGTCCTCATGTTGCCCTCATGTTGCCCTCATGTTGCCCTCATGTTGTCCTCATGTTGTCCTCATGTTGTCCTATATCAATGTTCTAATAATTCCCCAAAATAACATGATTGATTCCACACAACGCTCTTTGCCAAGTACAAATCTCTACTTTCATTAATTTTGGGGCGTCTTATTCAATTTTATAGCATTTGAAACCAAATTGAAGTGTTTTTGAAATAGTATTGAGAGTAAAAGTTGACATATTCCAGTCTGTGATTATCATCAACATCCATTCCTTTAATTTTAGTCTCAACAATTCCTAATTTCTGCTTTTCTAACTCAAACATTAGGTATAATTTCCTATAAATGAGGTTTATTGACCATAAATTCCAAAAATAACTAAAACTAAACTTAATGAGTTAGTGTTACGTAGTGTTGAAAGCATCAAAAAGTGTGACAAAAACATCAATAAACGGGAAGACAACACAAGGGTAAAAGTATTAAAAGTAAAGAAAAATCCTCCCACATTAGAAAGAGTACAGGTTCTGTGTTTAAAATATTATTACAACTATGAATATGATTGGCTCTTGCCATAATATGAATTCTAGCAGTCGTCCAATAGGCTGTCGGCTGTGTATCAACCTGACTTCTGCTCAACACAACTGATGGTCCCAACTCCATTAATAGGGAAGAGATCCCACTAATGAACCCTGACAAGGCCCACCTGGGGGAGACCATTTCAGGGACTACCTCATGAAGCTCACTGAGAGAACACAGAGGGGTTTGCAGTACTATCAAAATAGCAAAGGGGGGGAGGGGGTACTCTGAAGAAACTAGAATATAAGACATGTTTTCAGTTATTTCTACTTTGTTGTTAAGTCCATAATCATTCATAGTTCTGATGCTTCAGTGAGAATCTACAATGGAAATAGTCATGAAGATAAAGCATTGAATGAGAAGTTGGGACTAACTTTTTGGCCTGTACTGGATTTAAATGTCTAGAACGCATTAGAACTGTACATGAACGAGGAAAGCATGCAGTCCACCTTGGTAGCCTGGGTGCCGCTCTGGACCAGGGCCACCCGGGCCTGGTTGTCGGCCCTGCGGGGGTTGGGGCTCACGGCCAGATGTTGCACCACAGAGCCCAGCAGCTGCCGGGCGCCGGTGTACTCGTCGGCCTGCATCTCCCTGGACCCGTCCAGAACCAGGGCCAGGTCCACGTTGACTTCTTGGGGTGCGAGGACATCCTGGATCGAGGGACACATCTCGGAACGCCTGCAGGGGTCTGAAGAAAAAACATCGACAAGTTAAGTAGCTAGGCGGATGCTGGAGAAAGAGTTATCAGCTGATCTTACCGAGCTACTGAGCATGTGCAGCTCCCAACAAAGATAGGATAGAAGGGGATGTCTCACTCTGGAGATAAAACTAGAGAGATGTCTCACTCTGGAGACAAAACTAGAGAGATGTCTCACTCTGGAGGTAAAACTAGAGAGATGTCTCACTCTGGAGGTAAAACTAGTGAGATGTCTCACTCTGGAGACAAAACTAGAGAGATGTCTCACTCTGGAGACAAAACTAGAGAGACGTCTCACTCTGGAGATAAAACTAGAGAGATGTCTCACTCTGGAGACAAAACTAGAGAGATGTCTCACTCTGGAGACAAAACTAGAGAGATGTCTCACTCTGGAGGTAAAACTAGTGAGATGTCTCACTCTGGAGATAAAACTATTGAGATGTCTCACTCTGGAGATAAAACTAGAGAGATGTCTCACTCTGGAGATAAAACTAGAGAGATGTCTCACTCTGGAGATAAAACTAGAGAGATGTCTCACTCTGGAGATAAAACTAGAGAGACGTCTCACTCTGGAGATAAAACTAGAGAGATGTCTCACTCTGGAGATAAAACTAGAGAGACGTCTCACTCTGGAGATAAAACTAGAGAGATGTCTCACTCTGGAGATAAAACTAGAGAGATGTCTCACTCTGGAGATAAAACTAGTGAGATGTCTCACTCTGGAGATAAAACTAGTGAGATGTCTCACTCTGGAGATAAAACTAGGGAGATGTCTCACTCTGGAGATAAAACAGAGACCCAAACACACAGGGTGAGAACAGGATCTGCAGCAATGTGCAGTAGAGCAAAAATATGGTGTTTTTTGAAAATGTAACCATGGAAACCTATTCAGGTCCAACCTCAAAATACAGTTACGACCCTGAAGATGAGCAGAAGATCAGCTGCAGCTAATCTAGAGATTCTGCTTTTCCCCCCATTCTCAGTTAAGTTTCATATCTTAAGTTTGTATTTTTCTACATTTTATTCATCAAAACATTAATATATTCCAATGTTGTGTTGTGACAATAAAACAAATTATCATCATATTATTTTAGTGAGAACTCATAAATTTTAGTGAGAACTCATACAAATAACTAATGTTGGGAAATCTGGTTATGTTTTCAAGATTCAACAACTTTATTTGCCATTTGTGTTTTCACACATAGGAAGTCTTGTGCGGTTATTACTCGGGGAGTCAAGTCGAGCTTAAAAAGACACAAAACCATCAAAAAGTACAAATAAAAACAAATAAATTAGCATTCCTAAATTGCAAAACGTATAATTGCATATTGCCCTTGGCCCCTAAAGACAGCCCCTTATAAAATATTGAAGTGCACAGTTATTATTAATTAAATAAATAAGATGCACAGGTGTATTGCACAGATATGTTTTGTAAAGCGTTTCTGGCTTTTTAAAAAAATATACAGTATATCGGCCGATATATCGGCATATTGGATTTTTAAATAACCAGATATTGGTACTCTACTGCCAACACCATGCAGGAGTGACACACACGGACACAAAGAAAGAGAAAGGTGGCGGATATCCGGCTGAAAAGAGGAGCATCAGGACCTGAGCAATCCCAGAAGTGGAAAGTTGTCGATATTACTAGAGCTCCAGTTAAAGCACATTTTAGTAATATTAAAAATGATTACCGTAACAGATGGAACAGTTCTGGACCTTCTGCAGGTTGTCGGCGGCGTCCCTCCCCAGCACGACGAACAGAGAGTTCCCCGTGTCGTCAACCTGGAGATAAAACAGCAGCGGTTATTATTTATCGCTAATTTGGTTCCAACAAAAGATCCAAGATTCAAGATTTCTGATATTATCATATCACAGGACCTTGTAGCACGAAATTATGTGGTTCACAGCTTCAAAAGATACAAAACAAACAATTAAAAATGATTAAAGACACCGTGGAACCACGGAAAAGTCGAGATATTAGTTACACGAATGACAATAAATGCTTATATGGGTGTGCAGAGCGTGTAGAGTGATAAATATACCACGTCTACAAAAAATAAAATAAATAAAAAAAGGAATAATAATGACACAATAGATCATGTACGATGTACATTATGTCAGATTATCTAGAATCAATGTAGATAATGTTCGAAAAATCACATTTCATCTCCTGAATTAAAGGTCCCATGGCATAAAAATGTCCCTTTATGAGGTTTTTTAACATTAATGAGTCCCCCAGCCTGCCTATGGCCCCCCAGTGGCTAGAAATGGTGATAGGTGTAAACCGAGGCCTGGGTATCCTGCTCTGCCTTTGAGAAAATGAAAGCTCAGATGGGCCGATTTGGAATCTTCTCCTTATGATGTCATAAGGGGAAAGGTTACCTCCCCTTTCTCTGCTTTGCCCGCCCAGAGAATTTGGCCCCCATGAGAGAGAGAGACATCATGGCTTTCAAATGAACAAAGTGGCATTGGTCAAGGCCCCCCCACCTTGCTTTTTGACAGATTTACTGGCAGGTGTAAGACCGACTAACGTCTCAGATCATTGGTCTGGACTGGGCCTAACCCTCATGTTGTCCTCGGGTCAAAGTTGACCCGTTTTCAAAGTTTTTTTAAATGGGGGGGGGGGAGGAGAGAGACGGACATATGTAAAGAAAAAGAATGAAAAAAGTGCCAAAAATAGACCTACACACTTTAGAAAAAGCGCCAAAAATGTAGAAATAATGACCAAAACATTGAAAAAGTCACAAAAACTTCAGGAAAAAGTGATAAAAATGAAAAAGTGAGCAAAGCGTTAAAACTGTTTTTGAGGAAGACAACACAAGGGTTAATTTTAGTCTAAATAATTCCTAATTTCGGCTTTTCTAATTTAGGTATAATTTCCTATAAATGAGGATTATTGAAAATAAATTCCAAAAATAACTGTAAAACTAAAGTTAACCCTCGTGTCGCCTTCCCGTCAAAAGTGAAAATCAACACTTTTGTTGATGCCTTTTATCGATGTTTTTAACTTTTTCTTACGTTTTTGTCCCATTTTTCAACACCTTTGATGCTTTTCCCCCCAATTTTTGTCACTTTTTTGACATTTTCAACACTATTAAAACCTACCGTTATTGCCCGTTCAACATTTGGCGCGCCTCGCAGAGAGACGACGGCTGGAACGATGTTGAGGGCCCGGTACTCCATCATGGCGGTGACGATGTTGGAACTCTCCTCTGATTCCCCATTGGAGAAAAACACCGCCACCTTCCTCATCATCCGTCCTTTACGGGCACGTTTGAAGACGTGATGACCCACAAAGCGCATGGCGGCCCCCAGATTGCGCCGGTTGGACGTCCTCTCCAGGGCGATGTTCTTCACGGCCTCGATGAGCTCAGTCTTGCGTAGGTAGTCATGGAAACGGGTCACGTACTTGGTGTTGTCGCTGTACGCCACCACGGCGACGCGGGCGCCCGTCGGACAGTTGCTCTCAGAGATGTTGATGCGGCCCAGCAGCGAGAGGAGGGCGGAGCGCTGCCTCTCGAAGGCTGCGGGGGTCACGTCCTGCGACATGTCCAGACCAAAGACCAGCTCGGTGGGGAAGGCCGGGCACGGTGATCCACCTGGAGGGGTTCATAGTGAGAAAAGTAACAAATCGGGTCCCATAAAAACCCATAAACCGCTATGTTAACGCCTTTAAAAGCCCATTAGATAGATAGATAGATAGATAGATAGACAGATAGAAAGACTGATAGATAGATAGATAGATAGATAGATAGATAGATAGATAGATAGATAGACAGACAGACAGATAGATAGATAGATAGATAGATAGATAGATAGATAGATAGATAGATAGATAGATAGATAGATAGATAGATAGATAGATAGATAGATAGACAGATAGACAGACAGATAGATACTTTATTCATCCTGAAGGAAATTTTAGGCATCCAGTAGCAAGACAACCATAACACAACAAACACATGGGAGGAGAGAGGGAGGAGTGGGAGGAGAGAGGGAGGGAGGGAGAGAGGAGAGGGAGGGAGGGAGAGAGGGATGGAGAGAGGAGGGGAGAGAGGAGAGAAGAGAGGGAGGAGAGAGAGGAGAGGGAGGTGACAGGGAGGGAGAGAGAGGAGAGGGAGGGAGGGAGGAGAGGCAGGGAGAAAGGAGGAGAGAGGGAGGAGAGAGGAGAGGGAAGAGAGAGGTAAGAGAGAAGGAGGGAGAGAGAGAGGGAGGGAGGAGAGAGAGGAGAGGTTAGAGAGAGGGAGGGAGAGAGGGAGGAGAGAGGTGTGTGCTTCTGTCTGGCTCACGCTCTTTGGGAGCAGACTCTCCTCCTTCTCTCCTCCCTCTCTCCTCCCTCGTAACGTAACATGCATTATGTAAGAGAGAGGGAGGGAGAGAGAGGAGAGGGAGGGAGGAGAGAGAGGAGAAGGAGGAGAGGTAAGGGAGAGGTGTGTGTTTCTGTCTGGCTCACGCTCTTTGGGAGCAGACACTCCTTCTCTCCTCCCTCTCTCCTCCCTCGCTCCTCCCTCTCTCCTCCCTCTCTCCTCCCTCGTAACGTAACATGCATTATGTAAGAGAGAGGGAGGGAGAGAGAGGAGAGGGAGGGAGGAGAGAGAGGAGAAGGAGGAGAGAGGAGAGGTAAGAGAGAGGTGTGTGTTTCTGTCTGGCTCACGCTCTTTGGGAGCAGACACTCCTTCTCTCCTCCTTCTCTCCTCCTTCTCTCCTCCCTCTCTCCTCCCTCGCTCCTCCCTCTCTCCTCCCTCTCTCCTCCCTCCTAACATAACATGCATTATGTAACTGCCATCCATCCAAAATCGCCAGTCAGGACAAAAATGAAAGCAAAGTGAAACTACAAAAGTTTAAAAAAGGTGAATTGATATTTATTTGACTTGATATTTTCTTGATGATTCGGATAAATCTCACCGCTGGAGTTGTGCATTGTTCTTACCTCCAAGTTGTGAGTGACTGACCGGAGATATACGTACGTACCTTGGCAACATGCTGCGTGGAGGAGAAAGACATATTGGTTGAGTTCATTTTGCACTTCGTTTCCATGAAAGTTATTACACGTTTTATTTGTCAAACTAAAACAAGGACATTTGAAAAGTGTATAACAAAATCACTCTTTCTGGGATTTGAGGTGTTATTATGTGTCTCTGGTGCTTCCACACGCATTCACACTTGAAAAAAAGGTGACGAAAAGGAGACGAAAAAGCGACAAAGAGGAGACAAAAAGGTGACAAAGGAGACGAAAAGACGACAAAGAGGAGACGAAAAGGTGACAAAGAGGAGACGAAAAGATGACAAAGAGGAGACGAAAAGGTGACAAAGAGGAGACGAAAAGACGACAAAGAGGAGACGAAAAGACGACAAAGAGGAGACGAAAAGACGACAAAGAGGAGACGAAAAGGTGACAAAGAGGAGACGAAAAGGTGACAAAGAGGAGACGAAAAGATGACAAAGAGGAGACGAAAAGACGACAAAGAGGAGACGAAAAGGTGACAAAGAGGAGACGAAAAGACGACAAAGAGGAGACGAAAAGGTGACAAAGAGGAGACGAAAAGACGACAAAGAGGAGACGAAAAGACGACAAAGAGGAGACGAAAAGACGACAAAGAGGAGACGAAAAGACGACAAAGAGGAGACGAAAAGGTGACAAAGAGGACGAAAAGGTGACAAAGGAGACGAAAAGACGACAAAGAGGAGACGAAAAGACGACAAAGAGGAGACGAAAAGACGACAAAGAGGAGACGAAAAGACGACAAAGAGGAGACGAAAAGACGACAAAGAGGAGACGAAAAGACGACAAAGAGGAGACGAAAAGACGACAAAGAGGAGACGAAAAGGAGATATAACTAGTGAGATGTCTCACTCTGGAGATAAAACTAGAGAGATGTCTCACTCTGGAGATAAAACTAGAGAGATGTCTCACTCTGGAGATAAAACTAGAGAGATGTCTCACTCTGGAGATAAAACTAGAGAGACGTCTCACTCTGGAGATAAAACTAGAGAGATGTCTCACTCTGGAGATAAAACTAGAGAGATGTCTCACTCTGGAGATAAAACAGGATCTGCAGCAATGTGCAATACAACAAAAATATGGTGTTTTTTGAAAATGTAACCATGGAAACCTATTCAGGTCCAACCTCAAAATACAGTTATGACCCTGCAGATGAGCAGAATCTGGGCGCATTAAACATAACTTTAATTTAGCGATATGAAACGTTCACAAATATGACAATTAAAAATAAAGCCTCACCACAGTTGTCTTTGATGTAGGTGATCATCTGGCACTCCTGAGAAAACAGGAAATATGTTGTGTGTAAATACATTTAATATGTATCTTTGTTCAAGGTAGAAATATTCAGATCCTTTACTACAGTAAAAGTACAAAAAACAATTGGGAAAATACTCCACTACAACTAAACGACCTGCATTTCAACCCTTACTGCAGTAAAAGTCTGTATATTGCAGTGAAAGTGTGTATGTTGCAATAAAAGTGTGTACGTTGCAGTGAAAGTATGTATGTTGCAGTAAAAGTACGTTGCAGTAAAAGTATGTACTGTACGTTGCAGTGAAAGTGTGTATGTTGCAATAAAAGTGTGTACGTTGCAGTAAAAGTATGTACTGTACGTTGCAGTGAAAGTATGTATGTTGCAGTAAAAGTACGTTGCAGTAAAAGTATGTACTGTACGTTGCAGTGAAAGTGTGTACGTTGCAGTAAAAGTATGTATGTTGCAGTAAAAGTATGTTGCAGTAAAAGTATGTACTGTACGTTGCAGTAAAAGTATGTATGTTGCAGTAAAAGTACGTTGCAGTAAAAGTATGTACTGTACGTTACAGTAAAAGTATGGATGTTGCAGTAAAAGTATGTTGCAGTAAAAGTATGTATGTTGCAGTAAAAGTATGTTGCAGTAAAAGTATGTACTGTACGTTGCAGTAAAAGTATGTATGTTGCAGTAAAAGTACGTTGCAGTAAAAGTATGTACTGTACGTTGCAGTAAAAGTATGTATGTTGCAGTAAATGTACGTTGCAGTAAAAGTATGTATGTTGCAGTAAATGTACGTTGCAGTAAAAGTATGTACTGTACGTTGCAGTAAAAGTATGTATGTTGCAGTAAAAGTACGTTGCAGTAAAAGTATGTACTGTACGTTGCAGTGAAAGTATGTATGTTGCAGTAAAAGTACGTTGCAGTAAAAGTATGTACTGTACGTTGCAGTGAAAGTATGTATGTTGCAGTAAATGTACGTTGCAGTAAAAGTATGTACTGTACGTTGCAGTAAAAGTATGTATGTTGCAGTAAATGTACGTTGCAGTAAAAGTATGTACTGTACGTTGCAGTAAAAGTATGTATGTTGCAGTAAAAGTACGTTGCAGTAAAAGTATGTACTGTACGTTACAGTAAAAGTATGTATGTTGCAGTAAATGTACGTTGCAGTAAAAGTATGTACTGTACGTTGCAGTAAAAGTATGTATGTTGCATTAAAACTTTATTTAGCTGACTTTTTGACTTTTTTTAGCAACATGTGACTTTTTGTGACATACTATACATTTTTATCACTTTTAATGACGTGCTATACTATGACTTTTGATGACATTGTTCACAACATACACTGTGATTTTTTACGACATCCTATACTATGATTTTTTATTACATACTACTTTCTTCACAAAACATTCAACATCAACACATCTGAGATACGAGGTTTTCACTGGACAGGAAGGGGAAGTAAAGCTGTCAGGCAAATGTAGTGGAGTAAAAAGTACAACATGTACCTCTGAGATGTAGAGGAGTAGACGCAGAAAGGAGCAGAACATGGAAATACTCAAGTACAAGTACCTCAGATTTGTACGTCAGTACAATACTTGAAATAAAATACTTAGTTACATCCCACCGCTGACTTACACTCATGGCTGTGGTTCCAGGAGGACCTTTAGCGCCCTGGATGGAGGGAAAGGAAAGATTAGTAAATACACATCGTTATAATTTCATACTGAGATTATGATCATAACTGAGTTTTTTACAGTGTGTTCAGGGAACAGGCAGCTCGCAGGCAGTGAGGAGATGTTTTTTGCTACACCCTGCTATGTCCTAATACGCCCTGCTAGGTTCTGCTACATCCTGCTACACCCTGCTACGTCCTAATACGCTCTGTTAAGGCCTGCTGGGCCCTGCTACATCCTGCTACGTCCTGCTAGGCCCTGCTACATCCTGCTACACCCTGCTACGTCCTAATACGCTCTGTTAAGGCCTGCTGGGCCCTGCTACATCCTGCTACGTCCTGCTAGGCCCTGCTACATCCTGCTACACCCTGCTACGTCCTAATACGCTCTGTTAAGGCCTGCTGGGCCCTGCTACGTCCTGCTAGGCCCTGCTACATCCTGCTACACCCTGCTATGTCCTAATACGCCCTGTTAAACCCTGCTACGTCCTGCTAGGCCCTGCTACATCCTGCTACGTCCTGCTAGGCCCTGCTACGTCCTAATACGCACTGCTACGCCCTGATACGCCCTGTTAAGCCGTGCTAGGCTCTGCTACATCCTGCTATGTCCTGCTAGGCCATGCTACATCCTGCTATGTCCTGCTAGGCCCTACTACATCCTGCTACGTCCTAAAACGTCCTGCTAGGTTCTGCTACATCCTGCTACGTCCTAATACGCCCTGTTAGGCCCTGCTACACCCTGCTACGTCCTAATACGCCCTGCTAAATCCTGTTACACCCTGCTCCATCCTAATACGCCCTTCTAGGCCCTGCTACATCCTGCTACGTCCTAATACTCCCTGCAAGGCCCTGCTCCATTCTGCTACGCCTTGCTAGGCTCTGCTATGTCCTCCTACGCTCTGCAGTGCCCTGCTATACCATACACTACTACAACTACTATTTTTAGTCACTGTTCCATTGTCTTTACTGTGACTGTTATTGCCGCTGTTCATCACCCCCCCCCCCCGAGCGGTCTAGACCTGCCCTCTAGAGCGGTCTAGACCTGCTCTACCTGTAAAGTGTCCTGAGATAACTCTTGTTATGAATTGATACTATAAATAAAATTGAACTGAATGTCTTCTCACCCTGTGTCCGTTATATCCCGGTTCTCCGGGCTCGCCTGGCTGTCCCGGCCGCCCTGAGTTCCCCTGGAAAGATCAGACCAGAAATTAAATAAGTCACAGATGAAGCAAAAACTATTTAATATAAAGAGCAGGGATGTTGTGTCTCACCCCTCGGCCATGGTTGCCGTCAGGTCCGGGGTATCCTTTGGTTCCTTTCAGACCAACCTCACCCTGAAAACACAACACGGCTGAACAGGTTGGACTATAAATACCCCAACAGGACCCATCAGACTCCGCCTACCAAGAGCCTGGGTCTGCCCCAGGTTTACAGATAGAGCAGGTCT
>JABXJD010000112.1:1552500-1622500 GCA_013375575.1 Percina caprodes
TGTTAATCACTGTTTTTATTAAAAAATGTTTAATGTAATTTTCTTGGTATTCATGCGCACCTGTTCTCCGTTGATCCCGTCCAGCCCGTCTTCTCCGTCCTCCCCCTGCAGCGAGAATCAGCGTCACATCTTTGTTTTTATGTTTATTGGTCAAGCAAGGGAGTTACTTTTGGTTCAACTATCTAAGGAGGTCCCAGGACATGTCTGCAAAACTGAGACAAAGATCTCTGAAAAAATACTCGAAAAACAGACAAAAAACGTTGAGAAAATGAAGAGGAAAAATTTCTGAAAAAAATCTCGAAAAAGAGATAAAAATGTGGAAAAAAGAGAAAAATCTGAAAAAATACTCAAAAAAGAGACAAAAACGTTGAGAAAAAAGACAAAAATGTCTGAAAAAAACTCGAAAAGAGACAAAAATGTTGAAAAAAAGAGACAAAAATCTCAGAAAAAATACTCAAAGAAGAGACAAAAATGTTGAAAAGAGAAAAAAAATCCCCCTAAAAAAAAATCAAAAAGAGACAAAAATTTTGAAAAAAAGAGACAAAAATATCTGAAAAAAAAAAAAAAAAAAAAAATCGAAAAAGAGACAAAAATATTGAAAAAGAGACAAAAACCTCGGAAAAAATACTCAGAGACAAAAATGTTGAAAAGAGAAAAAAAAAAAAAGACAAAAATGTTGAAAAAAAAGACAAAAATATCTGAAAAAAATAAATAACAATTGAAAAAGAGACAAAAATGTACAAAAAAAAAAAAAAAAGGAAAATTACAAAAACCTCGGAATAAAAACTCGGAAAAGACAAAAATGTTGAAAAAAAGCATGTAAACCTATTCATATTTATACTTAACAAGCCTGTTCCCTCGTTAATAACACCCTTCTGCGTTCCCCCATTAATACGACTAAGCTATTTATCCCCACACTAAATATTTACGTCAGTTCAAACAGTCTCCAGCGGGTTTCCCGTCTTCACATTGCTGCAGAGTCACTCACCCTGTCCCCCGAGACTCCTCTGTAGCCCTGCAGACACAAACAACGTCACCATCGTTCAGTCAGAGGTCAACGGAAACGTGGAAATATTAGTACGACATGATTAATTTCTGGTCTGATCCTGTACGTATGAATACGCAGACGACTGAGGGACAAACAACACACGATTGCATGGGTACACCTTAGTGGTCCCTAATACTGTATCTGAAGTCTCTTTATATAGACCTTAGTGGTCCCTAATACTGTATCTGAAGTCTCTTTATATAGACCTTAGTGGTCCCTAATACTGTATCTGAAGTCTCTTTATATAGACCTTAGTGGTCCCTAATACTGTATCTGAAGTCTCTTTATATAGACCTTAGTGGTCCCTAATACTGTATCTGAAGTCTCTTTATATAGACCTTAGTGGTCCCTAATACTGTATCTGAAGTCTCTTTATATAGACCTTAGTGGTCCCTAATACTGTATCTGAAGTCTCTTTATATAGACCTTAGTGGTCCCCTAATACTGTATCTGAAGTCTCTTTATATAGACCTTAGTGGTCCCTAATACTGTATCTGAAGTCTCTTTATATAGACCTTAGTGGTCCCTAATACTGTATCTGAAGTCTCTTTATATATACCTTAGTGGTCCCTAATACTGTATCTGAAGTCTCTTTATATAGACCTTAGTGGTCCCTAATACTGTATCTGAAGTCTCTTTATATATACCTTAATGGTCCCTAATACTGTATCTGAAGTCTCTTTTATATAGACCTTATTGGTCCCTAATACTGTATCTGAAGTCTCTTTATATAGACCTTAGTGGTCCCTAATACTGTATCTGAAGTCTCTTTATATAAACTTTAGTGGTCCCTAATACTGTATCTGAAGTCTCTTTATATAGACCTTAGTGGTCCCCTAATACTGTATCTGAAGTCTTTTTTATATAGACCTTAGTGGTCCCCTAATACTGTATCTGAAGTCTCTTTATATAGACCTCAGTGGTCCCTAATACTGTATCTGAAGTCTCTTTATATAGACCTTAGTGGTCCCTAATACTGTATCTGAAGTCTCTTTATATAGACCTTAGTGGTCCCTAATACTGTATCTGAAGTCTCTTTATATAGACCTTAGTGGTCCCTAATACTGTATCTGAAGTCTCTTTATATAGACCTTAGTGGTCCCTAATACTGTATCTGAAGTCTCTTTATATAGACCTTAGTGGTCCCTAATACTGTATCTGAAGTCTCTTTATATAGACCTTAGTGGTCCCTAATACTGTATCTGAAGTCTCTTTATATAGACCTTAGTGGTCCCTAATACTGTATCTGAAGTCTCTTTATATAGTGGTCCCTAATACTGTATCTGAAGTCTCTTTATATAGACCTTAGTGGTCCCTAATACTGTATCTGAAGTCTCTTTATATAGACCTTAATGGTCCCTAATACTGTATCTGAAGTATCTTTATATAGACCTTAGTGGTCCCCTAATACTGTATCTGAAGTATCTTTATATAGACCTTAGTGGTCCCTAATACTGTATCTGAAGTCTCTTTATATAGACCTTAGTGGTCCCTAATACTGTATCTGAAGTCTCTTTATATAGACCTTAGTGGTCCCTAATACTGTATCTGAAGTCTCTTTATATAGACCTTAGTGGTCCCTAATACTGTATCTGAAGTCTCTTTATATAGACCTTAGTGGTCCCTAATACTGTATCTGAAGTCTCTTTATATAAACTTTAGTGGTCCCTAATACTGTATCTGAAGTCTCTTTATATAGACCTTAGTGGTCCCCTAATACTGTATCTGAAGTCTTTTTTATATAGACCTTAGTGGTCCCCTAATACTGTATCTGAAGTCTCTTTTATATAGACCTCAGTGGTCCCTAATACTGTATCTGAAGTCTCTTTATATAGACCTTAGTGGTCCCTAATACTGTATCTGAAGTCTCTTTATATAGACCTTAGTGGTCCCTAATACTGTATCTGAAGTCTCTTTATATAGACCTCAGTGGTCCCTAATACTGTATCTGAAGTCTCTTTTATATAGACCTTAGTGGTCCCTAATACTGTATCTGAAGTCTCTTTATATAGACCTTAGTGGTCCCTAATACTGTATCTGAAGTCTCTTTATATAGACCTTAGTGGTCCCTAATACTGTATCTGAAGTCTCTTTTATATAGACCTTAGTGGTCCCTAATACTGTATCTGAAGTCTCTTTATATAGTGGTCCCTAATACTGTATCTGAAGTCTCTTTATATAGACCTTAGTGGTCCCTAATACTGTATCTGAAGTCTCTTTATATAGACCTTAATGGTCCCTAATACTGTATCTGAAGTATCTTTATATAGACCTTAGTGGTCCCCTAATACTGTATCTGAAGTATCTTTATATAGACCTTAGTGGTCCCTAATACTGTATCTGAAGTCTCTTTATATAGACCTTAGTGGTCCCCTAATACTGTATCTGAAGTCTCTTTATATAGACCTTAGTGGTCCCTAATACTGTATCTGAAGTCTCTTTATATAGACCTTAGTGGTCCCTAATACTGTATCTGAAGTCTCTTTATATAGACCTTAGTGGTCCCCTAATACTGTATCTGAAGTCTCTTTATATAGACCTTAGTGGTCCCTAATACTGTATCTGAAGTCTCTTTATATAGACCTTAGTGGTCCCTAATACTGTATCTGAAGTCTCTTTATATAGACCTTAGTGGTCCCCTAATACTGTATCTGAAGTCTCTTTATATAGACCTTAGTCTATCTATCTGAACCTTAGTGTCTTAGAAATTATGATTTTATTTTATTATATAGACTTTAGTAGGGACACAGGCACATTTTTATTTTTAAAAGCCAGTTATTTCATGGATCAGGATCTGCCTCTATGGGAATGTAACATAGGGGGGTGTATACTTATGCCCCCTGTATTTTAACATTGGGGGAGGAGTATACTTATGCCCCTGTATCCCCCTGCCCACCCCTCATTAAAATATATATATAAAATATAATCTATAAAAAAATAAATAAAAACCTTCTGTCCTCTGGGTCCGGGACAGCCCTCGATGCCCTGCCGTCCAACGGGTCCAGGAGGCCCTCGCTCACCCTGCGGAAAACAGACACAGCGAGCAGTGACACAGCGGAAATACACAAAAAAGGTTTTAAAAAAAGAGACAAAACCAGTTGAAAAAATACTCAAAAAAGAGACAAAAGTGTTGAAAAAAGAGAAAACATTTTTTATAAAAGACACAAAAACGTTTGAAGAGACAGAGAACAGTGGAAACACAAAGAAATGTTGAAAAAATGTATAAAAGATATAGAGAAGTACTTACAGCGGCCCCCTCGTCTCCCGGGAAGCCCAGCTGGCCCGGCTGTCCAGGAGAACCCTGTTCAGAGACACACACTCCACCAGATCAGCAGCAGAAACACGAAAATATGGGACCACATTGTTTACCTTCTACATCTGGTCCTCAACAATCAGGCTCATCGGGGAGAAATAAAGATATGTATATCTGTGTGTGTGTGTGTGTGTGTGTGTGTGTGTGTGTGTGTGTGTGTTAAAAGGTGTGTATTTCAGTCACCTTTGGCCCCGGGGGACCCCACATGCCGGGGATCCCTTCATGTCCCGAACATTTGCACATGACGTTGCAGCACTCCCTATCTGACACCGCGTCCTGGGGGGGGAGAGAGAGAGAGAGAGAGACAGAGAGACAAGAGAGAAAGAAGAGAGATAAAGAGACAAAGAGAGAGACAGAGAGAGAGAGACAGAGAGACAAGAGAGAAAGAAGAGAGATAAAGAGAAAGAAGAGACAAAGAGAGAGACAGAGAGAGAGACAGAGAGAGAGACAGAGAGAGAGAGCGACAGAGAGAGACAGAGAGAGAGACAGAGAGACAGAGAGACAGAGCGACAGAGAGAGAGAGTGAATGAGAGAGAGAGTGAATGAGAGAGAGACAGAGAGAGAGAGAGAGAGAGACAGAGACAGAGAGAGAGACAGAGAGAGACAGAGAGAGAGACAGAGAGTGAGAGAGAGAGACAGAGAGAGAGAGAGAGACAGAGAGAGAGAGAGAGAGAGACAGAGAGAGAGAGAGAGACAGAGAGAGAGAGAGACAGAGAGAGAGACAGAGAGAGACAGAGAGACAGAGAGAGAGAGACAGAGAGAGAGAGAGAGAGAGAGACACAGAGAGAGAGAGAGAGAGAGAGAGAGAGAGATGTACCGTATGTTATTTTTCCTTCTTTTCTGATGATTCTGTACGTTCTGTTTTATTCTTGGCGGTCCCGCGGCAGACTTACGATCTGTTTGAGGACGGCGCTGCTGACGCTCTGCATGCCGATGCTCAGAGGAAGCTTGTAGCCGAATCCTCGGCCAAACTCCACCATCTGCAGCTGGGTGGGGTTACGCACCCCCTCCAGGGCCACCGTCAGCAGAGCGCTCACCCCTGCACCACACAACACACGAAGAAGAAAACATTCAACATTAATAAGATACTTAATGCACACAGTGAACAGCAAATCCATGTAGTTAACTGCTCTAGAGCAGGGTGTCACAAGTTCAACTGTGTGTGTGTGTGTGTGTGTGTGTGTGTGTGTGTGTGTGTGTCTCTCTCTGTGTGCGTATGTGTGGTTTCTGCAGGTTTCACCAGGTCAAACTGTATGTGTGTGTGTGTGTGTGTGTGTGTGTGTGTGTGTGTGTGTCTCTCTGTGTGCATGTGTGCGTGTGCGTATGTGTGGTTTTTGCAGGTTTCACCAGGTCAAACAGTATGTGTATGTGTGTGTGTCTGTGTGTGTGTGTCTCTCTGTGTGCGTGCGTGCGTGTGCGTATGTGTGGTTTCTGCAGGTTTCACCAGGTCAAACTGTATGTGTGTGTGTGTGTGTGTCTGTGTGTGTGTGTGTCTCTCACTGTGCGTGTGCGTATGAGTGGTTTCTGCAGGTTTCACCAGGTCAAACTGTGTGTGTGTCTGTGGGTGCGTTCGTGTGTGTCTCTCTGTGTGCATGCGTGTGTGTGTGTGTGCGTGCGTGCGTTTTCTAACCAGCATCACTGCTCTACATTATGTAATATGTAAGGGATAAATATCTCTTGCATATGTTACAGAAGAAGCAACATCCAGTTCATACCAGACTTCCCCAGCAGCACTGCTTCCTGCTGCAGGTTTATCAGGTCTTCATCCTTCTCCTCCAGTCCGTCGGAGAAGATCACCAGCACCTGGGGACCAGATCAGACAGTAGACACTGTTTTAACCCTTGGTTTTAACCCTGGTGTTGTCCTCCCGGGTCAAAAAGATTAACACTTATTTCTTTATTTTTTTACCCTTTTTCGTCATTTGACATTTTCTACACATTATTTCTTTTTTTTTATTTCACTACCACCACTTTACTACCACTGGTTCTATATATTTTAGCGTGTATAGAGCAGCATATCTCCACCAGACTCCATGTAAATAATCACTACTTTTAGCGTGTATAGAGCAGCATATCTCCACCAGACTCCATGTAAATAATCACTACTTTTAGTGTGTATAGAGCAGCATATCTCCACCAGACTCCATGTAAATAATCATTACTTTTAGCGTGTATAGAGCAGCATATCTCCACCAGACTCCATGTAAATAATCACTACTTTTAGCGTGTATAGAGCAGCTTATCTCCACCAGACTCCATGTAAATAATCCCTACTTTTAGCGAGTATAGAGCAGCATATCTCCACCAGACTCCATGTAAATAATCACTACTTTTAGCGTGTATAGAGCAGCATATCTCCACCAGACTCCATGTAAATAATCACTACTTTTAGCGTGTATAGAGCAGCATATCTCCACCAGACTCCATGTAAATAATCACTACTTTTAGCGTGTATAGAGCAGCATATCTCCACCAGACTCCATGTAAATAATCACTACTTTTAGCGTGTATAGAGCAGCATATCTCCACCAGACTCCATGTAAATAATCACTACTTTTAGTGTGTATAGAGCAGCATATCTCCACCAGACTCCATGTAAATAATCATTACTTTTAGCGTGTATAGAGCAGCATATCTCCACCAGACTCCATGTAAATAATCCCTACTTTTAGCGAGTATAGAGCAGCATATCTCCACCAGACTCCATGTAAATAATCACTACTTTTAGCGTGTATAGAGCAGCATATCTCCACCAGACTCCATGTAAATAATCACTACTTTTAGTGTATAGAGCAGCATATCTCCACCAGACTCCATGTAAATAATCACTACTTTTAGCGTGTATAGAGCAGCATATCTCCACCAGACTCCATGTAAATAATCACTACTTTTAGTGTGTATAGAGCAGCCTATCTCCACCAGACTCCATGTAAATAATCACTACTTTTAGCGTGTATAGAGCAGCATATCTCCACCAGACTCCATGTAAATAATCACTACTTTTAGTGTGTATAGAGCAGCATATCTTCACATGTAAATGGGTGAATTAAGAGTTTATTCCAACCAGACCAGAGTGGTGATTGTTGGAACAGTGGAAACATGAACCAAGACAGCTTTTAAGTTTTATTTAGTTTCTGCTGACTTTAAATGAAGTATGTTTTTTCAATGATGAAATCACACATTATTTACATGGAGTCTGGCGATAGCGACTTTGCGGCTCTGTCATTGATTTTCTTGGTTTGCCAGCTGTGCCACTCTCACCTTCACATAAGCTTTGGACTTGATCTTGAACTTCTCCTTGAAGGATTTTAGCAAGGCCGTGTTGAAAAAGGAAGGTTTTGACACGGGAAGGGTCATAACTTTATTCACCACGTCCGCCCTGTAGCCCTCAAAGTTTGTATCGTACAAGGTACGCCCATCCTTATCTACCACTAGGAAGGCGATGTTGGGCTTGATGGGCGCGGGGCCGACACAGCAGAGGCCTTTTAATGAGGAAATGTAACTGATGATATTTGGCAGGAAGTTCAGCAGCTTGGTGTGGCCGCTGACCAGAAGCTCACCAGGGGCTCCGGTCCTTTGAGAAATATCGAATCCTATGGCAATATCAATGGTGCAGTCTTTTGGGGGCGGCGGCGGCGGTGGCGGCGGCGGCGGCGTGGGGGGTTGTGGAGTGGGAGAAGGGTTTGGCTCATCGCACATCACATCGACCACCTTTTGCTTGATTTCGTGCAAAACATCGTAGTTGCGCACAGCGAACAGCCTCTTGGGGGTGCCGGCAATCTGCAGGAGCTGCAGGGTGTGGATGTCTCCAACGCCGATGGCCAACACCCCAATGTTCATGTCCCTGAGAACGTCAGCCGGGTCCTCCACGTCATCATGAGAGTCCCCATCTGTTATCAGGACCAGGTTTTTGGGGACCTTGTCTCGGCTGCCGCTGGACTCGCTGAAGTAATCCTTAATGTGAGTCAAGGCTCTGCCTAAGTACGTGTCTCCACCTGTGTATTCCGCATTAAGGATTTTGGTTTGTAACTCCTGCTTATTGAAGTACTCGTTGAGGTAAAACTCATCATTAGGGTTGGTACTGAACTGGCTGAGTCCAAACCGCACCAAGTCTTCACCCACTACAAAGCTGTCGACTAGGTTTGTCGTGAAGTTTTTCATGATGTTGTGTTTGGCTTCATCGATGCTGCTAGAACGATCAAGTAGGAAGACGACATCGGCAGTTTTGCAAGCTGCCAAAAAAAAAGAGAAAGGCATTTGTCTGCATTATTAATACACGTGTTAATAAGTCTAGTCTTAGGGCTGCACAATTAATCGAATTTTAATCACGATCACGATTTTGACTTCCCACGATCAAATTTGCATGATCGAGCGATTTTTCTTTTAAATGAGTCATTTCATAGAACGCTTTTTTTTGCAAAGCCCTTCTACCGCTCCGTAAACCACTGACTGATCATGAGCCAATCAGAGTTGTTCCCTGCACCGCGCAGCTTAGTTTCTAGATGTAAACAGTCACTGAGGAAAGAGTAACAGGAGGAAAATTCGGTCTCAAGGTTTACCAGTTTACCAGTAAACGCAACATTTTGTCCCGTCTGTGTCCAGCAGTGACTAGTGCTAGTCTGTGCTAGTTAGTGTCTGTTAGCTCACAGGGCTCTAGGATGCTAGTTAGTGTCTGTTAGCTCACAGGGCTCTAGGATGCTAGTTAGTGTCTGTTAGCTCACAGGGCTCTAGGATGCTAGTTAGTGTCTGTTAGCTCACAGGGCTCTAGGATGCTAGTTAGTGTCTGTTAGCTTACAGGGCTCTAGGATGCTAGTTAGTGTATGTTAGCTCACAGGGCTCTAGGATGCTAGTTAGTGTCTGTTAGCTCACAGGGCTCTAGGATGCTAGTTAGTGTCTGTTAGCTCACAGGGCTCTAGGATGCTAGTTAGTGTCTGTTAGCTCACAGGGCTCTAGGGTGCTAGTTAGAGTCTGTTAGCTCACAGGGCTCTAGGGTGCTAGTTAGTGTCTGTTAGCTCAAAGGGCTCTAGACCTATGACTTATTTGGGGTTTTAAAAACAAATCTGAAATAACATTTTACTTCATAATCTATTAACAAATATTGTCTTTATCTCAATTTAAAACAATTGAGATAACATATGTTCAGGGATGCAATCAGTCTCTACTAGAACACTATTAAAGATGGAAGTGGGGTTTTTTGTCATCAGGTTATAATTCATGTTAAAAATCCATATCAGTCATGTCATATCCAGAATAATGTTCTGAATTGATACATGTTTATCACATTGATTTTCAGGTAGAAAAAAATGTAACTTGCACCATTTTTCTTCTTGTAAAAATGTGAAATGGGTCAATTTGACCCGAATACCAAACAAGGGTTAAAGCCGTTGGATGGAAAAACACTTTCCCCAGATTTATTCACGAGTGTTTTTACCAAACTTCAGATAATTCGATGGATGGAAACTTGTTGATAAAGCGTCTGTGCCGTTACTCTTACCTGGCTTTGTGGAGTTGCAGAGGGCAGAAGACATTTTTCCATACAGAGTTTCTAGAGCCTTAAAATTGTCCACAAAGAAAACTTTGGATTTGTCGCCCCCAGCCATAGTCTCCAGCTCTTTAATTTTCGCGTCTTTGACTCCGACACTAATGACGGTGATCCCGTTGCCGCAGCGCCGGAGTGCTCCTTTAAGATGTAAGGGTTGGTGGCTTCCCCGTCTGTGATCACCATGAGAATCTGAGGAACTTTCAATGCTTTACGGCCACCATGTGCAGCATCAAAGTACTTCAACGAGAAATTCAAGGCCTTGCCCGTGTGGGTGTCTCCTTCTTTCGGCTTCAGCTGCGGTATCGCTGCGGCAACATTTCGTTTGGTGTCGTGGTCATGCAAGGAGAAGTGAGACTGGGGCTCATCGGAGTAGGAAATGAGCCCAAAACGAGTCATGTCCTTGCCAACTGTGGTTTTTTTCACTACTGTCTCCATAAAGATCCGCATGCTTTCATACTCGGTTTCATCTATGCTTTTGGAGCTGTCCACCAGGAAAATAATGTCGGCTTTATTAATTGTACAATCTGGGTGAAAGAAAAAAGAAAGAGCATAAAGTCAGTAACTTCAAAGATTATTTAAAAGAGGTGCATAAAATAAATAATAAATAATAATTTAACACTCATAATAGCATTCAATGACTTTTTCCCCAACATTAACTGGGTTGTGTGTGGCAGAGCACCTTTAACCCTTGTTGTCTTTCCCCCAACATGAAGAAACACTGTTGTCAATGTTTTATTGCTTTTCAAAATAAAAAGTATTATGTTTTTTTTTCTACACATTTTTAACGTTTTTTACCCCCAATGTCTTTGTCCCTTTTGTTGATGTTTTGTCACTTTTTCGACATTTTAGACAGTTTTTGTTACTTTTCCCAATATTTTTTACGCTTTTTTCCCCAATGTTTTATCGCCTTGTTCGACATTTTCAACCTCCCATATTTCTATTGTAAAAAAAACTTGGAAACAAGTCAAATTTGACCCCAGGACAATGTTTTGTTGCTTTTCAAAATAAAAAGTATAACATTTTTAGCGTTTTTTTTACCCCCAAACACGGTCTCTGGGGGACGTAACAAGGGGGAAATGAAAGGCCACACGGGGGAGGGAATCATGTTATTTTGGGTAATTAAAAACAACATTGAGATAGGAAAACGGGTTAATTTGACCCAAGGACATATGAGGGTTAAAGTGCAGACACTTATACTAAATTAAGCTAATGGCTCAAAGCGTTCCCAAACACTGGTTACTCTAAAGTATTTTGGGGATATTTTTGAGTATTTTCTGCTCTTACTTGGCCGGCAGAGATCCAGAGAAACCTGGCTCTCCAAGTCCTTCAGCCCATCAAAGTATCGCCTAGAATACACCCTGTCTGGGGAGTCGCTGATGTCCAATAGCTGGGTGGTGTTGGCGTCCCCCACCCCGATGGCGTACACCACCACTCCCTTCTTCCTCAGGGCCTCAGCGGGGCCCCGGACCTCGTCTTTGGCCTCGCCGTCTGTTATCACGATCAGCCTCCGACTGACGTCCGAACGCCCCCCGTTGTTAAAATCAAAATACTGTGACACCTGGAATGGGAAAATTACATTAAAGCATGATTTCATATGTCTTTCTATAATATGCACATTATTAGAAAGGGACAATTTGTCTAAGTCTAGTCTAGTCTAAGTCTAGTCTAAGTACTGTCTAGTCTAGTCTAAGTTTAGTCTTGTCTAAGTCTAGCCTAGTCTAGCCTAAATCTAGTCTAAATCAAATCTTAAATCTAATCCTAAATCTTGTCAAAATCTAGTCTAGTCTAAGTCTAGTCTATTTTGTCTCTCTCTCCAGAACCTCTTCTGCTGAACAGAAAGGTCCCCAACCCACCTCAGTAAGGGCCTTCCCCGTGAGGGTGCCTTGGTCCAGCTGCGTCATATCGTCGATGGCTGTGAGGATCTCACCTCTGCTGTAGTATTGGTTGAGGGGAAACTCCAGCCTGTTGTCAGTGCTGAACTGCATGAGACCTACGTGCACCTTATTCTGCTCGATGGCCGGCTTGCTGATGACAGTTTTCATGAATTCTTTCATTTTCTTGAAGTCTTCCTTAGAGATGCTCTCAGAGCCGTCCACTAAGAAAAATATGTCTCCCAGTATATCTCTGCAAACTGGACACAGAACACAGACATGTTAACGTGGTGTTCGATGCCGACGTCGCACGGACCGCTACGGGAAATCATTCCTTCCACGGGCAATATAAGCCTTTAACGGGTCATCACTGGGTGCTGATAGGACTCTGAGACACCACAATAACATTACTAATAATAATAATATAATAATAAGAATCTGAGACACAATACTGCACTAATGCAACCTGCACAATAGCTTTATTTACATATTTATCATTACTAGTTAAGCAGTTGCACATTTTTGTATTCCCAACTTGTATATATTCATATTTTGGTTCTTGTATTTTATCCTATTATTTCATGTATATTGTATGTACGTATATTGTATGCTAGTATTTCATTTATATTTTGTGCTGTGTGACTGATTTAGCTGCTGTAACACTATAATTTCCCATTTTATTGGGATCAATATCTATCTATCTATCTATCTATCTATCTATCTATCTATCTATCTATCTATCTATCTATCTATCTATCTATCTATCTATCTATCTATCTATCTTCCTGTATTTGTAACAAATATTTGAATATATTTGTTCTTGTATTTTATCCTATTATTATTTCATGTATATCAATCAGAGGTCTGCAGTACCACCTAGTACTAGAAAAAGTACCTGTTGGCAGGTTAGTACTAGAAAAGGTACCTGTTGCCAGGTACCAGGGACTTTTTATTATCATGGAAAACCAAAGAAGCCGAGTGGAGCAGGTACCACGTAATGGAAAAATATGTATTTTAAAGTCCAGTGTAGTTCCCCTTTACTTACCGTCTTCAGAACAGATTTCTTCAAAGATGTCGTTGTTGATAGATTTCAAGGCATCGAAATTCTTGACGTTGATAGTCCTCTTGGGGTCGCCCGCGATATCTAATAGCTGCGGTTGGTTATATCCTTTCACCCCGATGGCGAAGATGATGACCCCCTCCAGCCTCAGCTCTTCGGCTGGAGCCTTGACTTCGTCAGCGGACTTCCCATCTGTGATGACGATCAGGTACTCTGGGACTTTGTGACCACGGGTTTGGGTCGCTCTCCTAAAGCGTTGGCCCATGGATTTTAGGGCTTTTCCTGTCTTTGTCCCACCGCCTTGATGTACAATATTCTTCACGAGCGTCTCCATTTTATCAACATCTGAGGAGGCTGTCAGGTCAAATTGCAAAGATGGTTCATCAGCATATTTCACAAGGCCGACGCGGACGTGGTCCGGCCCGATGTTGAAGGTACGAAAAAATTCGATGATGAAGTTCCTCATGTCTTCGAAGTCTGGGTTCTCAATGCTTCCCGAGTCGTCCATCAGGAAGAAGATGTCCGCTTCATCCTTTTGTACACATGCTGGAGAGGAAAAGCAAAAGGAGTTAGTTCTTTTCACACAGTCGAAGTGAGGAGGGCTAGAAATGAACATTCAAACATCGGAAATATTCTGGCACTCTGGAGAAAAAAACATTTTTAGGTTGTTATTTTTTTAGGTCAAAATGACTCATCCATTCTCTCTCTTTTCTTACATTGATTTAATATGCAGGTTACAACATGAATACTAATGCAATATGTAAATTAGAGCCCAACCGATAAAGGATTTTTGAGGCTGATACCGATACAAATATTTGCGTTGTCCTCGGGTCAAATTTGACCCTTTTCCAAAGTTTTTATATCAGAAATATGGGTTTCTTTGAACCAAATTGCCCCAAAACACAAATGCATCGAGGTACAGTGTTGCAGGTAAAGTTAATGATAATGACTTTCATTGCATTTTGGGTATTTTATTGTTTTTTAGCCTTTTACTTTTTTTTTTTTTTATTGTTTCAAACGAGATACCTCCTATTGATCCACTCAACATCCTCTGTTCTTAACTTTAGTCAAAATAATTAATAATTTCTGGTATAATGTTATATAACTTAGGCGTATTGACCATGACCGATAAAAAATGCGACTAAAACACCAAAAAAAACAACAACACAAGGGTTAAAAATACAAAACGTAAACAGATTTCCCTAACATTAGTTATTTGTAGTTATTTATGAGTTCTCACTAAAATAATCCTCTGGTGGACAGACTATGCAACGCCATCACTATCAGGGACGTTGTAGAGCGTCCTCTGGTGGACAGACTATGCAACGCCATCACTAACGGGGACGCTGTAGAGTGTCCTCTGGTGGACAGACTATGTAACGCCATCACTAACAGGGACATTGTAGAGCGTCCTCTGGTGGACAGACTATGCAACGCCATCACAAACAGGGACGTTGTAGAGCGTCCTCTGGTGGACAGACTATGCAACGCCATCACTAACAGGGACGTTGTAGAGCGTCCTCTGGTGGACAGACTATGCAACGCCATCACTAACGGGGACGCTGTAGAGTGTCCTCTGGTGGACAGACTATGTAACGCCATCACTAACAGGGACATTGTAGAGCGTCCTCTGGTGGACAGACTATGCAACGCCATCACAAACAGGGACGTTGTAGAGCGTCCTCTGGTGGACAGACTATGCAACGCCATCACTAACAGGGACGTTGTAGAGCGTCCTCTGGTGGACAGACTATGTAACGCCATCACTAACAGGGACGTTGTAGAGCGTCCTCTGGTGGACAGACTATGCAACGCCATCACTAACAGGGACGTTGTAGAGCGTCCTCTGGTGGACAGACTATGCAACGGCATCACTAACAGGGACGTTGTAGAGCGTCCTCTGGTGGACAGACTATGCAACGCCATCACTAACAGGGACGTTGTAGAGCGTCCTCTGGTGGACAGACTATGCAACGCCATCACTAACAGGGACGTTGTAGAGCGTCCTCTGGTGGACAGACTATGCAACGCCATCACTAACAGGGACGTTGTAGAGCGTCCTCTGGTGGACAGAGTATGCAACGCCATCACTAACAGGGACGTTGTAGAGCGTCCTCTGGTGGACAGACTATGCAACGGCATCACTAACGGGGACGTTGTAGAGCGTCCTCTGGTGGACAGACTATGCAACGCCATCACTAACGGGGACGTTGTAGAGCGTCCTCTGGTGGACAGACTATGCAACGCCATCACTAACGGGACGTTGTAGAGCGTCCTCTGGTGGACAGACTATGCAACGCCATCACTAACGGGACGTTGTAGAGCGTCCTCTGGTGGACAGACTATGCAACGCCATCACTAACGGGACGTTGTAGAGCGTCCTCTGGTGGACAGACTATGCAACGCCATCACTAACGGGACGTTGTAGAGCGTCCTCTGGTGGACAGACTATGCAACGCCATCACTAACGGGACGTTGTAGAGCGTCCTCTGGTGGACAGACTATGCAACGCCATCACTAACGGGACGTTGTAGAGCGTCCTCTGGTGGACAGACTATGCAACGCCATCACTAACGGGACGTTGTAGAGCGTCCTCTGGTGGACAGACTATGCAACGCCATCACTAACGGGACGTTGTAGAGCGTCCTCTGGTGGACAGACTATGCAACGCCATCACTAACAGGGACGTTGTAGAGCGTCCTCTGGTGGACAGACTATGCAACGCCATCACTAACAGGGACGTTGTAGAGCGTCCTCTGGTGGACAGACTATGCAACGCCATCACTAACAGGGACGTTGTAGAGCGTCCTCTGGTGGACAGACTATGCAACGCCATCACTAACAGGGACGTTGTAGAGCGTCCTCTGGTGGACAGACTATGCAACGCCATCACTAACAGGGACGTTGTAGAGCGTCCTCTGGTGGACAGACTATGCAACGCCATCACTAACAGGGACGTTGTAGAGCGTCCTCTGGTGGACAGACTATGCAACGCCATCACTAACAGGGACGTTGTAGAGCGTCCTCTGGTGGACAGACTATGCAACGCCATCACTAACAGGGACGTTGTAGAGCGTCCTCTGGTGGACAGACTATGCAACGCCATCACTAACAGGGACGTTGTAGAGCGTCCTCTGGTGGACAGACTATGCAACGCCATCACTAACGGGGACGTTGTAGAGCGTTTATTTGTCATTATATATTTGTTTTTATCGGCCATTATTAATGCGGCCCGTTACTGGATAAGTGGATGAAGATGGATGGAAGGATGGATGAATGCCAATACCGTTAGATCGAAATGCCTAATTTTGGCCAATATATCGTCCGGCTCTAATTTAAATATTGATTATTCTGTGTCTATGGAAATATCTATATTCACGTAACAAAAGACTATGAAAAACCACTGGGTCAAACCTTTTTTGGCCTCGGATTCCCTCACGCTGACTTTGACGGCTTGATCGATGATGTTTTCGCAAATGACTTTCTGCAGGCTCTGCTTCAGCGCCCTCAGCTCCGTGAAACTGTCCACGTTAAAAACATGCCTAGCTACGGGGTGAGACGCCATCTGCTCCAGTTCTTCCCTGTTGGCGTTTTTGATTCCTACAGCGTACACGGTGACGTCATCCCGACGGAGACTGGCTGCTGCTTCGAACACGCTGTCCAGGGATTCCCCGTCGGTGATCACCACCGCCACCTGCTGGACGCCCTTCCTTCTCCCTTTTTCCTTAATGAAGATGTTGTCCCGCGTGAAGTTCAGGGCAGCTCCGGTGTTCGTCCCCCCTCCAGTGTAAGGCAGCGTCCTGATGAACTGCAGGATTTCCTCCCTGTTATCAAACGTGTCGAGGTAGACCTCTGCTTTGGACTCATCGCTGTACGTAACGATGCCCACTTGGACTTTATTCGGTCTTACATCCAGGCTGCTCACAATGGAGTGCAGGAACATGCGCATCAGGTGGAAGTTTTCCACTCTAATGCTTGTCGACTCGTCAACGATGAACACAATGTCAGCAACATTGGCTCCTTTGCAATCTGGGAAAAGGAGTAATAAGTTCATTTTAAACAAATTTAATGTAAAATTTACAGTGACTTACAGTATCAATTGGCAAGTTACTGTGAATTCTTTTTACTTTCTTATTCTATATTCTATATTAGCCCTCATATATAATCTGGACTGTGGTCATAACATCTACATCTTATAACTTATTTCCTTTTACATGGTGTTCTTATTCAGTCAGTCAGATTATAGGTTAGTATGCTTATATTTTATAGTCATAGTCAATATTTTATCATGATTTATCATGGTTCAATCCCTGCACTATTCACTTTTTCACATTACACACCATAGTATCATAGTTTCTCAACTTATCATGGCCACTGCATTTCTGGGAGAGATTTTAAATTTATTCTTATGTATGTGTGTATATGTGTGTATATGTCTGTTTATATCTGGGTATATGTGTGATATATATATATATATATATATATATATATATATATATATATATATATATATATATATATATATATATATATATATATATATATATTACTGTAAATTTACAGTGAAGAGTTTTACAGTGTGGTTAGGTGGCTGAGAGCCCAAAGGGATGATGGATGATGATTCTCACCTTCAGTAATTTCCTCCTTTATCTCAGTCACGATGGATTCCTTCAAAATAAGTACTCTGGGAGAATCAAACGCGTACCCAGAACTGACAAAACGTAGCAGGGCATCCATACTTGCACCTGCACTCATCCCAACTACGGTAACCCCTGCTGATTTGATCTTCTGGGCATTCTGATGCACAAGATCATCTGAGTCTCTTCCATTCACGACGACCAGGAACTGCCGGTAGCCCAGGTGCGCACGGCCCCCCGTCTCTCTGATAAAAAAGCGAGTGTTGGCGGTCTGCAGAGCCCTGCCCAGGTTAAGGGGCCGGTTGGGTTGTGGGCGCAGGCGGAAACCTTTCACAGCAGACACGAGTTCTGATTTCGTTTTATGAGCATTGAGAAGGAATTGAACTTGGGTATCTTCACCGTACTGCGCCATCCCGACACGGTAGGTGGACTCTCCAGGGTTAATTTGATTGATCAATTTCAAAAGGTCGTTCCTAAACAACAAGAACTGTGGTTGACCGATGTTGCTGTCCACCAGGAAGAAAATGTCTGCAAACGTTTCTGTCAAAGCTGCAAAAAGAAGAAAAAGATCATTATTACATTATTATACAGTTTAATAGACTCATGTCAATAATATCTGGCTAAAGCTATTTTATGTTTATAGTTGATCTTAGGACTCAGGACTGTGCACCAGGCCCCCCGCCCCCCCCTTTTCCTCTGCACTACCTATACTTTCTTACTATTTTATATATGTATATAGTTTCTCTCAGGAACTGTGCACCACGTTCCGCCCTCTTTTTTTCTTCTACTTCTGCACTACTTACATTTTATATTTATATATTTCATGTTGATACTGTAAAGGTTTTGCTTCAATCTCGATGCACAGGTACTGCACTTGTGTATAATGACAATAAAGGCTTTCTATTCTACTTGTTTCCTATTACTGTGATATTAACGAAGCACCTATATAACGTGTCCTGCCATCCTTTGCCTTACCTTCTTTTTGCTCTACCACAGAGACACAAACCGTAGCCAGCAGCTCTTCAGTCAGCCTCTGCAGAGCCTGGTAGCTTTCGAATGGGAGCACGAAGCGATCTGGAGGCCAGTTGGCGATGGACTCAAGCTGCGTCCGGTTGGTTTTTCCCACCCCGACGCTAAACACCGTGACCCCGTCCTGCCTAAGCTTCTGGGCGGGTGCCTTCACTTCATCAGTGGACTCCCCATCCGTGATAACGACAGCGATCCGAGGCACCCGTTGGCCAACTCGGCTTCCCACCTCCTTGGTGAAGAACTGCTTCTGGACGAAGTCGATGGCTTTGCCGGTCTCAGTGCCTCCTCCTTGAAGACGGATTCTCTCCACGGCGGCCAGCAGAGACCTCTTGTCGGAGTGGTCCTTCAGCAGGAACTCCGTTTGGGGATCATCGCTGTACTGGACCAAGCCGATCCGAACTTTGTTGGGCCCGATGTCGAGGGCTTTGATGAAGTTGCGGAGAAAAGACCGGATCTCCTGGAAGTTCTCAAGGGTGATGCTGGAGGAACCGTCAACTAGGAAGACGATGTCGGCCACGGTGGCATTTTCACAACCTGGGACACACACACACACACACACACAAGGTCAGCATAGCACGCGCCGAAATAGGCTGGGAAGAGTCTTAGTGTAAAACTAGAGCTGACAAAGTCACAATGAATATTTTTATATATTCCAGATTTGACCCAGGTCATGTGAACAGCATATTCATATACATTTGGAGATTTAAAATAAGACCTTTTTGAAACGCACATACTGAGGAAAACTCATTGTGGGACTGGATCTAGTGGCTGGAATTCTGCACCAAGGCTGATTTTTGGGAAAGAGACTTCAGATCCAGTATTAGGGACCACTAAGGTCTATATAAAGAGACTTCAGATCCAGTATTAGGGGACCACTAAGGTCTATATAAAAGAGACTTCAGATCCAGTATTAGGGACCACTAAGGTCTATATAAAGAGACTTCAGATACAATATTAGGGGACCACTAAGGTCTATATAAAGAGACTTCAGATCCAGTATTAGGGGACCATTAAGGTCTATATAAAGAGACTTCAGATCCAGTATTAGGGGACCACTAAGGTCTATATAAAGAGACTTCAGATACAGTATTAGGGACCACTAAGGTCTATATAAAGAGACTTCAGATACAGTATTAGGGGACCTACATAAAATAATCCAAAAAGCACCAGGTCATGGGACCTTTAAAAGTAGAACTTGTCAATGTACTGTATTGTCCCAGGGGTCTTTCCAAAGTAAGCCACAAATCCCAACATATACTGCGTTTGAAACCCAAATTTACGCGGCCCCCACCTTTAGTCTGAGCAGCGATGCCAGAGAAATACGCTGCTACGATGAAGCTGAGGACCAGAGTGGTTCTTCCCATCGTGCTGCGACGGCTCGAGACTTTCTCCCTTCCTACAACACAGAGACAACAGTTAGAGCACAGTTCATTGTCCTGAAGCTTGATTTTTACATTACATGTCATTTAGCTGACGCTTTTATCCAAAGCGACTAACATTTGCTACATATATCAGAGGCTGCACGCCTGTGGAGCAACTAGGGGTTAAGTGCCTTGCTCAGGGTTCAATGGTTGGGAATCGAACCCTGATCTCCCACACCAAAGGCATGGGTCATATCCACTGCACCATCACCAACTGCAAACTGTGTACACTGACTTATTTTGAGGGGCTCAGCCCCTTATGAGTCTGAGCCCCCCTAAATGTGACCCCCCCCCCACCCCTCTCTCTCTCTCTCTCTCACACACTGCAGCACAACATAGAACAACTTAAGAGCCTCCAGAAAGTTTAGGTACTTTCCCCTTTTTCTAGAGCTGAAGATCTCACTCACTCACACACACACACACACACACACACACACACACACACACACACACACACACAAAGCCACCCTAGTCAACCCACAGACACACACACACGCACACACGCGCACACACGCACACACACACACACACACAGCCACCCTAGTCGACCCAGACACACACACACACACGCACACACACACAGCCACCCTAGTCGACCCACAGACACACACAGAACGACCCACAGACACACACACACAGACCCACAGACACACACACAGCAACCCTAGTCGATCCACAGACACACACAGAACGACCCACAGACACACAGACACACAGACACACACACACACGCACACACACACACACGCACACACACGCACACACACACACAAAGCCACCCTAGTCGACCCACAGACACACACAGAACGACCCTCAGACACACACACACGCGCGCACACACACACACACACAACCACCCTAGTCGACCCACAGACACACACAGAACGACCCACAGACACACAGACACACACACACACACACAGACACACACACACACAGAACGACCCTCAGACACACACACACGCGCGCACACACACACACACACACAACCACCCTAGTCGACCCACAGACACACACAGAACGACCCACAGACACACAGACACACACACACACACACACACACAGACACACACACACACAGAACGACCCACAGACACACAGACACACACACACACACACGCACACACACGCACACACACACACACACACACACAAAGCCACCCTAGTCGACCCACAGACACACACAGAACGACCCACAGACACACAGACACACAGACACACACACACACACACACGCACGCACGCACGCACGCACACACACACGCACACAAACCCACCCTAGTCAACCCACAGACACACACACACACAGAACGACCCACAGACACACACACAGACCCACAGACACACACACAGCCACCCTAGTCGACCCACAGACACTAGAAACTGGACAAGAAAAAGGGAAAGTACCTAGTACAAAGTCCCATGATCCCAGATGGTAAACACATGGTTCTGACTGTATACAGCGACCTGATTGGTCAACAAAGTCTGGGTTAATAATGGTTATTGGGCTTCGATAGCGTGTGTGTGTCTGCGCATATGTATGTGTGTGTGTGTGTGTAGGATTGCGTGTGTGTGTCTGTGGGTCGACTACAGTGTGTCTGTGGGTTTGTGTGTGTGTGTGTGTGTGTGGGGGGGGTTATACACTGTCCCTTATTAGCAGCCAAAAATCTGCTATTATATGTTTCTAACTGCTCTTTAATGTCTAATTTCCTGTTCTGCACTGTACATTTTATTATTTTAATATTGTTTATGTAAAGCACTTTGAATTGGCTTGTTGCTGACAGGTGTGATACACATAAAGCTGCCTTGCCGATTTGTTTTGTGTTTCATTTCATGCCATCCAAATTTATAACTCCTCCCTCTAAATGTCTGACACACACACACAGACACACAGACACACACACACACCTGGACAATATTATCTGTATATTATCTGTATATTATCTATGTATTATCTGTATATTATGGGTTGTGCAATAACACCTGCTTAAATTATAATGTGCAATACTCTGCTACTATTTCTTCATTATTCCTGTTCACCATTACAACTCCTTAATTATGTAAATACTGCATTACAACTCCTTCAACAATGTAAATACTGCATTACAACTCCTTCAACAATGTAAATACTGCATTACAACTCCTTCAACAATGTAAATACTGCATTACAACTCCTTCAACAATGTAAATACTGCATTACAACTCCTTCAACAATGTAAATACTGTGCATCTCCACACTCCTTATATTTCATTATGTATATTGCTACTCTGATATTTATATACTTCGTGCAACTGTAACACAGAATTTCTTCGGGATCAATACAGTATTTCTGAACCTGATTCACAGATTTTTTTAACTTCAATTCATGCAACATCTTCCCAAGAGTCACCGAGGAATCCTGACTTCATTTCAGTGAGATTATGATTTTCTTTCAGTTTGCAGAACTTGTGAAATCCACATTGCTGTTACATTTCCATCCCTGCACACGTACAGTAAGTCACAAGAAATTGAAAGTTACTCACAGATCAGCTGTGGTGTGCGCTCCCTCTGCCCCCAAACACAGGAGTCCCACAGTCATGCAGCTGCAGGCTCGTTTTCTGCAGGATGAAGAAGAGGAGGAGAAGGAGGAGCAGGGGGCAGAGGGGGTAGGACTCCTCCCTCCACATTCTGCAGGATGAGGAGAAGGAGGAGGAGGAGTAGGGGGGGTAATACTCCTCCTTCCACCTCCCAACACATTCTGCGGGATGAAGAAGAGGAGGAGAAGGAGGAGGGGGGGGTAGGACTCCTCCCTCCACCTCCCTCCACATTCTGCAGGATGAGGAGAAGGAGGAGGAGGGGGTAATACTCCTCCTTCCACCTCCCAACACATTCTGCGGGATGAAGAAGAGGAGAAGGGAGGAGGAGGGGGGGTAGGACTCCTCCCTCCACCTCCCTCCACATTCTGCAAGACGAGGAGAAGGAGGAGGAGAAGGAGGAGGGGTAGGACTCCAACTCCAACACATTCTGCAGGATGAGGAGGAGGAGGAGGGGGTAATACTCCTCCTTCCACCTCCCAACACATTCTGCGGGATGAAGAAGAGGAGAAGGGAGGAGGAGGGGGGGTAGGACTCCTCCCTCCACCTACCAACACATTCTGCAGGATGAGGAGGAGGAGGTGGGGTAGGACTCCAACTCCAACACATTCTGCAGGATGAGGAGGAGGAGGAGGAGGAGGGGTAATACTCCTCCTTCCACCTCCCAACACATTCTGCGGGATGAAGAAGAGGAGAAGGGAGGAGGAGGGGGGGTAGGACTCCTCCCTCCACCTACCAACACATTCTGCTGGAGGAGAAGGAGGAGCAGGAGGAGGAGGAGGAGGGGTAGGACTCCAACTCCAACACATTCTGCGGGAAAAAAACGTTTTTTTAATGTGTGTGTGCATCAAAATTGGCTTGTTCCATAGAAACGGAGACAAGTTTCACAGGAATGTAGCCTGGCCTGTTTCTGGCCTGGAGACCAGCTGGAGTTCTCTTTGTTTCCCAGGATTAAAGATGTAATGAAATACAGAAAGAAAGAGTTACTAGACAGACAAAGAGGGACGTTAACAAGGCAGGTCAACGAGTCACGTCGGTATCATGTACACCATTAACCCTCCTGTTGTCCTCGGGTCAAATTTGGCCCATTTTCAAAAAGTTTCTATATCAGAAATTTGGGTTTCTTTCAACCAAATTGTGAAAAAAATAACGTGGATGGTCCCATACGACGCTCCTCACACGTTAAATAACTGATCAGGTCACTATTTTCATTGAATTTGGGTGTTTTATTTAATTTTATAGCATTTTAAGAAAAACTAAGATTTAAGAACACTGAAAAAAGTGACAGAAATGTAGGAAAAAATAACAAAAACGTCAAAAAAAAACACAGAAATAATCGACAAAGACACTGTAAAAAGTGAGAAAAATTTTCGGGAAAAGTTAGAAAACGTCAAAAAGTGACAAATGTCGGAGAAAGCTTCAAAACAACAAAAATGCCAAAAATGTTAAAAAAAAAAAAAACGACAAAGAACTTTGGGAAGGGTATTCATTTATCAGAATCATGTATTTTTCATTATAAATGATAAATTAATATATAGACAGTATATAAAAAAAATAATCTATGGGCCATTATAAATGCAGATACCAATACTTTGGAAAATGCCTAAAATCGGCCGATATATCGGTCGTGCTCTACTGCTCTCTAATGTTGTCACTGTGTGTGTGTGTGTGTGTGTGTGTGTGTGTGTGTTTGTTTCTTATACGTGCATATATCGGCCATTATAAATGCTGGGACCGATAGTTTGGAAAACGCTGAATATCGGCCAATAATATCGTATTATCGGCTCGCCGGTATATCGGTCCGGCTCTACTTAGAACACAGAGACATCCTGTTGTTGAATGAAAGTCTGGATGTGTGTTAGGTGACACACACACACACACACACACACACACACACACACACACACACACACACACAGGCTGACACACAGACACCAACCTGATTTATATGGAGTCAGGCATCCAATCAGAATCAGACTGGCGACCCGCTCAGTCTCAGAGTGGGATTTGGTCTCCAGAGCTGCAAAGATGTGTGCGTTAGCCAAAGAGGAGATGTTCCGGGGAATTTCTGGAGAAAACACACACACACACACATACACACACAAACACACCAGAGAAAAATCACACAAACAGACACACAAATTGAGACAAACGCACCCACGCATGCACGCACACACACAAACACGCACACACACACACACACACACACACACACTCATTTATTTGTCATTATAAATGATTCTGATAAATGAATATAGAAAAAAAAACATCTATCGGCCATTATAAATGCCGATTCCAGTACTTACTAATATTGGCAATATATCTAATATATATATCGGCATTTCTTTTAGAGAAAATCTAATTGGTTCGTCAACACAAAGAGTCGTTACATAGAGTAGAGAAAAGGTGAAGTGCTGCGTCAGTGGATATGTAGACTCTGAATCTGGTTCTGATTGGGTTGAGATTATTAGGTATTATTAAGTATTTTATTAAGTATATTGTTTGTAAGTATTGTTGAAAGGAAGGGGGTTGAGAGAGTGAGACAGGAAGAGGGTTGAGAGAGCGTGAGACAGGAGGGGGCTACGAGAGAGAGTGAGAAAGGACAGGAGCTGAGAGTGAGACAGGAAGAGGGCTACGAGAGAGAGTGAGACAGGAAGGGGGCTACGAGAGAGAGTGAGACAGGAAGGGGGCTACGAGAGAGTGAGAAAGGAAGGAAGCTGACAGTGAGACAAGAAGGGGGCAACGAGAGAGAGTGAGAAATGAAGGGGGCAACGAGAGAGAGTGAGAAATGAAGGGGGCTACGAGAGAGAGTGAGAAATGAAGGGGGCAACGAGAGAGAGTGAGAAATGAAGGGGGCTACGAGAGAGAGTGAGACAGGAAGGGGGCTACGAGAGAGAGTGAGACAGGAAGGGGGCTACGAGAGAGTGAGAAAGGAAGGGGGCTACGAGAGAGAGTGAGACAGGAAGGGGGCTGAGAGTGAGACAGGAAGGGAGCTGAGAGTGAGAAAGGAAGGGAGCTGAGAGTGAGACAGGAAGGGAGCTGAGAGTGAGAAAGGAAGGGAGCTGAGAGTGAGACAGGAAGGGAGCTGAGAGTGAGACAGGAAGGGAGCTGAGAGAGAGAAAGGAAGGGGCTAAGATCAAGTGACGGAAACTCAATCCAGATCCAGATTTCCAGTGAATTTCAAGACCCATTTCCCACAAGTAGAGAACCTCTGACATCACTGAGCAAACATGTCTGATGCAGGCAGCGTGCCGAGTGCAGAGCGGAGAAGGGGTACAGTCAGCGTGCCGAGTGCAGAGCGGAGAAGGGGTACAGTCAGCGTGCCGAGTGCAGAGCGGAGAAGGGGTACAGTCAGCGTGCCGAGTGCAGAGCGGAGAAGGGGTACAGTCAGCGTGCCGAGTGCAGAGCGGAGATGGGTTACTGGCAGCGTGCCGAGTGCAGAGCGGAGATGGGTTACTGGCAGCGTGCCGAGTGGTGCCATATGGT
This sequence comes from Percina caprodes, assembly GCA_013375575.1. NCBI lineage: Eukaryota > Metazoa > Chordata > Actinopteri > Perciformes > Percidae > Percina > Percina caprodes. Next base: position 1,578,481 of record JABXJD010000112.1, read on the forward strand.
TCCATTATATTGAGTGTTGTGGGTAGTCAACACGTGAAAACCATTTAGGATGAGTTTCTAAGGAAGATGGGATTTTTATTTGTTCCCAATTAAGGCTATTGGGCAACATACCAACATATGTTATTCACAAAAACAAAATAGAGTCAATACTTCTGTAAATTAGTTCAATTACTACTCACACAGGCTCTCTACAGACTCACGTCCTACATCATAGAAGATCATCAAAAGGATGAAACCCACCACCTGTGCCCTCGACTCCTTTCCTACAGCTCTAGTCAAAGCAAACTCCTCTGCCCTAAGCCCTCTGATTACCACTGTAATAAACCACTCCCTCCAGTCTGGCAATGTTCCATCTGCCCTTAAAACTGCCATAATCAGACCACTTCTGAAAAAACCCACCCTTGATCCAGATACACTTACAAATTACAGGCCCATTTCCAATCTCTCATTCCTTTCCAAAGTACTGGAAAAAGTTGTTGCCGCACACCTCCAGGACCACCTCAAGCATAACAACCTTTTTGAAAAATTCCAGTCTGGCTTCCGCTCTGCTCACAGCACTGAAACAGCCCCGGTCAGAGTCCCAAACCACCTACGAATGGCAGCTGATGCTGGCTCACCTTCCCTCCTCATGCTCCTCGACCTGTCTGCTGCTTTTGACCCTGTGGATCATGGCGTACTCCTCAACCGGTTCCACCAAGCCACTGGACTCCCTGACACTGTTCTGAACTGGTTTAAATCACACCTCACTGACAGAACTACTCATCCCTCTCACTACAACACGATCCCTCCGCTCAAAAAACTCCAACCGTCTCCTACTCCCCAGAACTAAGCTCAGCACCATGGGTAATCGTGCATTCTGCTCTGCCGGTCCTTGCCCTCATGTTGTCCTCATGTTGCCCTCATGTTGTCCTCAAGTTGCCCTCATGTTGCCCTCATGTTGTCCTCAAGTTGCCCTCATGTTGTCCTCACGTTGTCCTCATGTTGTCCTCAAGTTGCCCTCATGTTGTCCTCAAGTTGCCCTCATGTTGTCCTCACGTTGTCCTCATGTTGTCCTCACGTTGTCCTCACGTTGCCCTCATGTTGTCTTCATGTTGTCCTCACGTTGCCCTCATGTTGTCCTCACGTTGCCCTCATGTTGTCCTCAAGTTGTCCTCAAGTTGCCCTCATGTTGCCCTCATGTTGTCCTCAAGTTGCCCTCATGTTGTCCTCACGTTGTCCTCATGTTGTCCTCACGTTGTCCTCACGTTGCCCTCATGTTGTCTTCATGTTGTCCTCACGTTGCCCTCATGTTGTCCTCACGTTGCCCTCAAGTTGTCCTCAAGTTGCCCTCATGTTGCCCTCATGTTGTCCTCATGTTGCCCTCACGTTGTCCTCACGTTGTCCTCACGTTGTCCTCATGTTGTCCTCACGTTGTCCTCACGTTGTCCTCATGTTGTCCTCACGTTGCCCTCATGTTGTCTTCATGTTGTCCTCACGTTGCCCTCATGTTGTCCTCACGTTGCCCTCATGTTGTCCTCACGTTGTCTTCATGTTGTCTTCATGTTGTCCTCACGTTGCCCTCATGTTGTCTTCATGTTGCCCTCACGTTGCCCTCATGTTGTCCTCAAGTTGTCCTCAAGTTGCCCTCATGTTGCCCTCAAGTTGCCCTCAAGTTGCCCTCATGTTGCCCTCATGTTGTCCTCACGTTGTCTTCATGTTGTCTTCATGTTGTCCTCAAGTTGCCCTAATGTTGTCCTCACGTTGCCCTCATGTTGTCCTCACGTTGTCCTCATGTTGTCTTCATGTTGTCCTCAAGTTGCCCTCATGTTGTCCTCACGTTGCCCTCATGTTGTCCTCACGTTGTCTTCATGTTGTCTTCATGTTGTCCTCACGTTGCCCTCATGTTGCCCTCACGTTGCCCTATATCAATGTGATTATCATCAACATCCATTCCTTTAATTTTAGTCTAAATAATTCCTAATTTCTGCTTTTCTAACTCAAACATTAGGTATGAATAAAAAATAATTATAACGCTCCTCACAAGTTAAATAACTGATCGTTTCACTATTTCTACTGAATTTGGGTGTTTTATTTAATTTCATGGCATTTTAAGAAAAACAAGATTCAAGAACACTAAAAAAAGTGACAAATGTCGGAGAAAGCTTCAAAAACTTTAACTCAAAAAAAAAAAATAATCGACAAAGAACTTCGGGAATAGTGACAAAAGTGTCTTAAGGAGGATTTAACTTTAACTACGGGAGACAACACGAGGGTTAAAAAACATTTACACAATGAGATGTTTGATAACATTTCTCTAGAAATGATGTAATGTTTTACAGCAGTAATTCTCACCTTTCTCACCCAGTGTTACAAGCTGCAAGGCATCAAATCAGCGTCCAATAAAGTTGTGTTCTTGCTGCAGACTCAGATTATTATTAGTGTCCAACAACATTATGGGATGCAGCGTATCTCCACCAGACTCCATGTAAATAATCACTACTTTTACTGTGTATAGAGCAGCATATCTCCACCAGACTCCATGTAAATAATCACTACTTTTAGCGTGTATAGAGCAGCATATCTCCACCAGACTCCATGTAAATAATCTCTACTTTTAGCATGTATAGAGCAGCATATCTCCACCAGACTCCATGTAAATAATCTCTACTTTTAGCATGTATAGAGCAGCATATCTCCACCAGACTCCATGTAAATAATCTCTACTTTTAGTGTGTATAGAGCAGCATATCTCCACCAGACTCCATGTAAATAATCACTACTTTTAGCGTGTATAGAGCAGCATATCTCCACCAGACTCCATGTAAATAATCACTACTTTTAGCGTGTATAGAGCAGCATATCTCCACCAGACTCCATGTAAATAATCTCTACTTTTAGCGTTTATAGAGCAGCATATCTCCACCAGACTCCATGTAAATAATCACTACTTTTACTGTGTATAGAGCAGCATATCTCCACCAGACTCCATGTAAATAATCACTACTTTTAGCGTGTACAGAGCAGCATATCTCCACCAGACTCCATGTAAATAATCACTACTTTTAGCGTGTATAGAGCAGCATATCTCCACCAGACCCCATGTAAATAATATCTACTTTTAGCGTGTATAGAGCAGCAAATCTCCACCAGACTCCATGTAAATAATCACTACTTTTACTGTGTATAGAGCAGCATATCTCCACCAGACTCCATGTAAATAATCACTACTTTTAGCGTGTATAGAGCAGCATATCTCCACCAGACTCCATGGAAATAATCACTACTTTTAGCATGTATAGAGCAGCATATCTCCACCAGACTCCATGTAAATAATCACTACTTTTAGTGTGTATAGAGCAGCATATCTCCACCAGACTCCATGTAAATAATCACTACTTTTAGTGTGTGTAGAGCAGCATATCTCCACCAGACTCCATGTAAATAATCACTACTTTTAGTGTGTGTAGAGCAGCATATCTCCACCAGACTCCATGTAAATAATCACTACTTTTAGTGTGTATAGAGCAGCATATCTCCACCAGACTCCATGTAAATAATATCTACTTTTAGCGTGTATAGAGCAGCAAATCTCCACCAGACTCCATGTAAATAATCACTACTTTTACTGTGTATAGAGCAGCATATCTCCACCAGACTCCATGTAAATAATCACTACTTTTAGCGTGTATAGAGCAGCATATCTCCACATGTAAATGGGTGAATTAAGAGTTTATTCCAACCAGACCAGAGTGGTGATTGTTGGAACAGTGGAAAGATGAACCAAGACGGCTTTTGGTAGTTTTATTTAGTTTCTGTCCACTTTGAATGACAAGTGTTTTACGATGATAAAAGTAGTGATTATTAACATGGAGTCTGGTGGGGTTGCTGATGGTGAGTTTCATGTTGAATATTTGGCGCATAAAGATCAAGTTACTGCCATATAACTGAGAACGTTTCTTTCGACAGAAAACTTAATATGTTTTTTTGGATCAAAGTTAATTTAAAAATAACAGAGGGGGAGATAAGTTTCTGTTTTCTATCAGCAAACTGACAAAGGCTGAAAGAGGCGACTGTCTCTGGAAGCTCTTTGTCACATATGTGAGTGAAAAATGGCTGCCTGCCCAGCATTTGACTAAAGACCCAAGAGACAACAGTGTAATCCCTGAACAGATTAAAAAAATATATGTTTTCCTATTAATGTTCCTCCAAGAATCAGAAAGCTTGGACTCAAACAGCCAATAAAGCTTGAAAAATATATTTTTTTTAAATGAAGGTACATCATATTATGTGCTTTTATAGCTTTAAAAACGCTCATTACAGACTGTAGTTCTTAATACTTTGGTCCACTGTGACTTATTAAATGAAAATAGCAGTCTTCATGGGCCCTTTATAAGGATTTTGATAGTTGCAGCCTGTGGTCCATAATGCTGTCAAAACACTTTGGCCTTCAAATATTAAGAAATCTGCCAACTTCTCTGCAGAGAAAGACCTTCTTAGGTTTGGCTTTTTATTAATGGCTCCACATCGTGTGTACATGTGTAATATATGTGTGTACATGTGTGATATATGTGTGTATACGTGTGATATATGTGTATATGTGTAATATATGTGTATAGGTGTGATATATGTGTGTATACGTGTGATATCTGTGTACATGTGTAATATATGTGTATACATGTGTGTATGTGTGATATATGTGTATACGTGTGATATATGTGTACATGTGTGATATATGTGTATACGTGTGATATATGAGTACATGTGTAATATATGTGTATACCTGTGTGTATGTGTGATATATGTGTATACCTGTGATATATGTGTGTACATGTGTGTATGTGTGATATATGTGTGTATACGTGTGATATATGTGTACATGTGTGATATATGTGTATACCTGTGATATATGAGTACATGTGTAATATATGTGTATACCTGTGTGTATGTGTGATATATGTGTATACCTGTGATATATGTGTGTACATGTGTGTATGTGTGATATATGTGTACATGTGTAATATATGTGTATACGTGTGTGTATGTGTGATATATGTGTATATGTGTGTACATGTGTGTACACGTGTAATATGTGTAATATATGTGTGCATATGTGTGATATATGTGTGTATATGTGTGATATATGTGTGCATATGTGTGATATATGTGTGCATATGTGTTTGTTGTGTTATGGTTGACTTCCTAATGGATGCCTAAAATTTCCTTTGGGATGAATAAAGTCTCTCTCTCTCTCTCTCTCTCTCTCTCTCTCTCTGTCTCTCTCTCTCTCTCTCTCTCTCTAAAGATGGAGTCCCTGCGAGCTGCTACAACAACAACTTCTCTAATCCTTCAGCTCCATCTGCAGGTTGAATCGTATCAAATGCTACAGACGAGCATCCACATCTGTACAGCTGTGCTCATACCAGTGGTGGGAGAAGTACTCAGAGCCTTTATTACTGCAGTAAAAGTACTAATGGAACACTGTAAAAAATACTCTGCTACAAGTAAAAGTCCTTCATTTAAACTATAAGTAAAAGTGTGTAAGTATCATCAGGAAAACGTAGCTTTTAAGTGATTAAAGTAAAGAAGAATCCTCCCATTGTAGATCCTAACAGCTGTTTAATGACATCATCATCTCAGCTGGACCTGGAGCCCTTATATTGTTGCTAGGTTACTCTGTTATATTGTTGCTGTGGTTACTGTATAATTAACATCAGATTATAAACTACATGTGTTAAGTGTGCACGAGTTTTTAAATGTGGAAAGTAACTAAAGTAACAAGTAATTAAAGCTGTCAGATGAATGGAGTAACTAAAGTAACTAGTAATTGAAGTAACTAGTAACTAAAGTAACAACTAAAGCTGTCAGATGAATGTAGCGGAGTAACAGAAGTAACTAACTAAAGTAACTAAAGTAACTAGTAACTAAAGCTGTCCGATGAATATAGTGGAGTAACTAAAGTAACTAGTAACTAAAGCTGTCAGATGAATGTAGTGGAGTAACTAGTAACTAAAGTAACTAGTAACTAAAGCTGTCAGATGAATGTAGTGGAGTAACTAAAGTAACTAGTAACTAAAGTAACTAGTAACTATAGCTGTCAGATGAATGTAGCGGAGTAACTAAAGTAACTAGTAACTAAAGTAACTAGTAACTAAAGCTGTCAGATGAATGTAGCGGAGTAACTAAAGTAACTAGTAACTAAAGTAACTAGTAACTAAAGCTGTCAGATGAATGTAGTGGAGTAACTAAAGTAACTAGTATCTAAAGCTGTCAGATTAATGTAGTGGAGTAACTAAAGTAACTAGTATCTAAAGCTGTCAGATTAATGTAGTGGAGTAACTAAAGTAACTAGTATCTAAAGCTGTCAGATTAATGTAGTGGAGTAACTAAAGTAACTAGAGCTGTTAGTGTTAACTTTAGTTCTTTGCCAGACTATCCACACTCATCCTACGACTCAACGATCTACAGGAAGTCATTATGTAGTCACTTGATTTTAATCACAACAACATCACAATAACTTGATTAGCGTTAGCTAGCTAGCTATATGCTGACTCCACTGCAGCCAGGCTGTTAGCTAGCTAGCTATATGCTGACTCCACTGCAGCCAGGCTGTTAGCTAGCTAGCTATATGCTGAGTCACTGTAGCCAGGCTGTTAACTAGCTAGCTATATGGTGAGTTACTGCAGCCAGGCTGTTAGCTAGCTAGCTATATGCTGACTCCACTGCAGCCAGGCTGTTAGCTAGCTAGCTATATGCTGAGTCACTGTAGCCAGGCTGTTAGCTAGCTAGCTATATGCTGACTCACTGCAGCCAGGCTGCTAGCTAGATAGCTATATGCTGACTCACTGCAGCCAGGCTGCTAGCTAGATAGCTATATGCTGACTCACTGCAGCCAGGCTGCTAGCTAGATAGCTATATGCTGAGTCACTGCAGCCAGGCTGCTAGCTAGCTAGCTATATGCTGACTCACTGCATTACCATAGCTACATATTAGCAATAAAGACGTAAACCTAAACACAAACATACCTTGTAACTGTTAGACAGCTTAACACATACGAGAGAACAAGTCTCTTTACTTTATCATTGTCCTGTTCTGCGTTATTATCAGGTTTTATAGTTTTAGAGCTCAGGCCATAACGTTAGCGCTAGCTAACGGTCCTTTTTACCCGCGTCATCCTCACTGTCACGGGCGGGACGCTGAATAACAGCTACTCATAACGTTATAAAGTTAATTAATTCCGTGTAAGGGTGTTAGTGTGTTTACAAGAACCAAAAATAGCGATATAGAAAACTAGAGATTTACTAGCTAACGTTAGAGGAGATGCAGTTAGCTAGCTAGCTACAACATGAGTTTGAGCTAACAGTTAACTGCTAATGTTAATGTCCTATAGCGCTAGCTTAGCCGTATAGCTCGCTAGCTAGCATTAGCTAAAGTGAACTAACGTTACGGTTAACCATACAGACAGCTACGTTAATGCTAACATGTCTTTCAGTTCACATTATCAACAACATTTTCTGGTTATTTTAACATATTTGTATTGTTTTACCGTCTTAAAGTTTCTCACCACTTACTGGAGCTGTGGTCGTCCGTCCTGGGGCCTTCTGTCCAGAAATGGCGGAAGAATGAGCCGTTAGGTCGCAGTCTTTGACCCAACGCTGGTCTACATCAACCCAGCAGCCTTAACCCAGCAGTGGGTTATTAAAATAACCCAGCGTTTTTTAGTGTGCACACGTACACACACACACACACACACACACACACAAACATACACACACACACACACACACACACACACACACACACACACAAACATACACACACACACACACGCACATAGTTGCACCGTTGAGTTATGTACACACAAACATACGCACATAGTTGCACACACACACAAACATACACGCACATATTTGCACACACACACAAACATACACGCACATAGTTGCACACACACACAAAGATACACACACATAGTTGCACACACACACAAACATACACGCACATATTTGCACACACACACAAACATACACGCACATAGTTGCACACACACACAAAGATACACACACATAGTTGCACACACACACAAACATTCACGCACATAGTTGCACACACACACGCACACAAACAAACATACACGCACATAGTTGCACACACACACAAACATTCACGCACATAGTTGCACACACACGCACACAAACATACACGCACATAATTGCACACACACACACGCACACAAACATACACGCACATAATTGCACACACACACACACAAACAAACATACACGCACATAGTTGCACACACACACAAACATACATATACATGCACATAGTTGCACACACACAAACATACACACGCACACACACACACAAACATACACACGCACACACACACAAACATACACACACAGAAACACAAACACACACACACAAACATACACACGCGCACACACACACACACACACACACACACAAACATACACACGCGCACACACACACACAAACATACACACGCACACGCACAAAATAATAATACTCTTTCCATTTATTAATAACAGGATGTTGGAAATAATTTCCTTTAATTGGTTTTAAATTCAAAAACAGTTTGTTGTATTTAGCAGAAAAGTGAAAAAATAATTAATATCTTTATTATCGCGATATTTAACATCGCAAACGGGTTTATTACAGATAAATGGTGATGAAATGGGAATATGAGCGTGTGTGTGTGTGTGTGTGTGTGTGTGTGTGTGTGTGTGTGTATTCAGGCCTGTGTGTAGTGTGTAATAACAACAGAGTGTAATTAATTTTATTTAATAAATTAAAGAAATACATTTTAAAAAATGAAGAAATTACACTGTAATTAAATTCAATACAATACAATAAAGAGAATAAATTATTAAATTAAAAGTATTATGTTCTCATCTGGTTTCAGTGGGACCGTCTCCCTCCGACCAGCAGGGGCCGCCCCCACACAGACCGTGATCAACGTTTTTAATGTCATTGTTTATGTTGTTGTTGTTGTTGTTGTTGTTGTTGTTGTTGTTGTTGTTGTTGTTATTGTTGGATAATGTTTTCTACACATTGGGAGCTTGTTTCATGTTTTTTATAAATAATTTTTCCTGATGTTTTTGTCTCTTTTTTTAAAAATAAATACAAAATTCAAGGAGTCTTTTTTACCTCATGTAGTCCTCCAAAAGTCCTCCAAAGTACCCTTAGGGGACCACGTACCCCCTGCAGTCCTCCAAAGTCCCCCTAGGGGACCACGTACCCCCTGCAGTCCTCCAAAGACTCCTAGGGGAACACGTAACCCTGCAGTCCTCCAAGTACCCCTAGGGGACACGTACCCTCTGCGGCCCTCCAAGTACTCCTAGGGGCACACGTACTCCCTGCGGCCCTCCAAGTACTCCTAGGGGACACGACTGCGGCCCTCCAGAATACCTTAGGGGACACGTACCCCTGCAGCCCTCCAAACACTCCTAGGGGACACGCACCCTGCGGCCCTCAAGAGTACCCTAGGGGACACGCACTCTGTGGTCCTCCTAGTACTCCTAGGGGACATGTCCCCCTGCGGCCCTCCAGAGTACCCAAGGGGACACGTACCCTGCGACCCTCCACTCCTAGGGGGACACGTACCCCTGCGGTCCTCCAAGTACTCCTAGGGGGACACGACTCTGCGGCCCTCCAAGTACTCCTAGGGGACACGCACTCCCTGCGGCCCTCCAAGTACTCCTAGGGGGACACGTACCCCCTGCGGCCCTCCAGAATACCTTAGGGGGACCCGTACCCCCTGCAGCCCTCCAAACACTCCTAGGGGGACACGTACCCCCTGCGGCCCTCAAGAGTACCCTAGGGGGACACGTACCCCCTGTGGTCCTCCTAGTACTCCTAGGGGGACATGTCCCCCCTGCGGCCCTCCAGAGTACCCAAGGGGGACACGACCCTGCGACCCTCCAAGTACTCCTAGGGGACACGCACTCTGCGGTCCTCCAAGTACTCCTAGGGGACACGTACCCCCTGCGGCCCTCCAAGTACTCCTAGGGGGACACGTACCCCCTGCGGTCCTCCTAGTACTCCTAGGGGGACATGTCCCCCCTGCGGCCCTCCAGAGTACCCAAGGGGGACACGTACCCCCTGCAGCCCTCCAAGTACTCCTAGGGGGACACGTACCCCCTGCGGCCCTCCAGACTTCCCCTAGGGGGACACGTACCTCCTGCAGTCCTCCAAGTACCCCTAGGGGGACACGTACCTCCTGCAGTCCTCCAAGTACCCTTAGGGGGACACATACCCCCTGCGGCCCTCCATTGTAACCCTAGGGGGACACGTACCTCCTGCAGTCTTCCAGAGTCCCCCAGAGGGACATGCATCCTATGTGAGAAACACTGGTCTAGACTCCACCTCTGACAGGAGGTTTGAAGTGGATTGGGTGGGCGGAGTCAGTGGAAATAAGCCCGCCTCCTGTCTGTGAGCTGCAGGATAAAAACCTCCACGCTGGGGGGTCATCTGACAGTCTCAGCTCCAAGCTACACACAGACACACACACAGACACACACACACACACACACACACACACACACACACACACACACACCCTCATCCACCCTCATCCTCATCCTCTTTATACCAGGGAGGGTTTTCAGCATGTGGGCTGCGGAGACTCTGCAGGTTTTCCCCAACAGCTCGGAGAAAACCACCACCGGAGCCCAGGACTGGACCCAGGTGAGAACTGGACCCGTACGTGCGTTACTTGAAGGAAATCCTGCTTTTTTACTTTATTATTGACCCTCCTGCTGTCCTCGGGTCAAATTTGACCCATTTTTATAAAAGTTATATATAAATAAAGAAATATAAAGTTATTTCCATATCCGAATTTTTCTTTTCAACCACATTGTTAAAAATAAATATCGTGGATGATTCCAAACGTCGTCAAATTAATTATCAGTTCACTAATTTCACTGAATGTCGGTGTTTTGGTCAATTTTATAGAATTCAAAGAAAATAATTGATGAAATAGTGTTAAAAAGCTTCAAAAACGTTGAAAAGTGGGTCGTCTGTTTCGATCCTTTTGATATTTTTGTGGGTTTTTCCCAATTTCTTTTTTTTTTTTTACTTTTGTCACTTTTTATATATTTTTTACATTTTTGTTACTTTTTTCGACATCTTTTCACATTTTATTTGACATTTGTTCACGTTTTTCGCTCTTTTTTAACACTTTTTTAAAGTTCTTTTACCAATTGTTTTTTGTCTAAATTTACACAAAACACACAAATACTTTGTGTCTCTTTGTGTCCCTGTGTAGTCACGTTGTGTCTCTTTGTGTCCCTGTGTAGTCACTTTGTGTCTCTGTGTAGTCACCTTGTGTCTTTGTGTGGTCACTTTGTGTCTCTTTGTGTCTTTGTGTAGTCACTTTGTGTCTCTTTGTGTCTCTGTGTAGTCACGTTGTGTCTCTTTGTGTCCCTGTGTAGTCACGTTGTGTCCCTTTGTGTCTTTGTGTAGTCACTTTGTGTCCCTGTGTAGTCACTTTGTGTCTCTTTGTGTCTCTGTGTAGTCACGTTGTGTCCCTTTGTGTCTTTGTGTAGTCACTTTGTGTCCCTGTGTAGTCACTTTGTGTCTCTTTGTGTCTCTGTGTAGTCACGTTGTGTCCCTTTGTGTCTTTGTGTAGTCACTTTGTGTCTCTTTGTGTCTTTGTGTAGTCTCTTTGTGTCTCTGTGTAGTCACGTTGTGTCCCTTTGTGTCTTTGTGTAGTCACGTTGTGTCCCTTTGTGTCTTTGTGTAGTCACTTTGTGTCTTTGTGTAGTCACTTTGTGTCTCTGTGTAGTCACGTTGTGTCCCTTTGTGTCTTTGTGTAGTCACTTTGTGTCTCTGTGTAGTCACGTTGTGTCCCTTTGTGTCTTTGTGTAGTCACTTTGTGTCTCTGTGTAGTCACTTTGTGTCTCTTTGTGTCTCTGTGTAGTCACGTTGTGTCCCTTTGTGTCTTTCTCACACCCTGTGGGACCGTCATCACCAGATCAGCAGAGATGTGTTGCTAGGCAGATTTGAGAAATCAGCTGCAGATGTCTGAGAGTGAAAGTGTTAAAAAAAGAGAAGCCGGTGACCCAAAAACCCAGAAGAGAAGCGACTCAAACCAGCTTCTCTTTGGAAAACTCCACCAGGTTTTCTGGGTCTTTTTATTCAGCGTTGTGGTGTTTTTTCAACACTTTTGTTGCTTGTCCTGATGTTTTTGAAGCATTTCTCAACGTTTTTGTCCCTTTTTTACATTTTTATGTCACTATTTCCAATGGTTTTGTAGTTTTTTTCAGTGTTTTTCTTTTCAAATGCTATAAAATTGAAGGAAAAAACAACAACAACGAAAGTAGTGAACTGATCATTGTAGGGAAACATCCACGTTATTATTTTTTTGACGATTTGGTTGGAAGAAAACCCCAAATATGGGTCAAAGGTGACCCGAGGACAACCGGACGGTGAAATAAAAGTGGTTTGATGTGTTAAACTAACCCGAAAAAACGCCCACATAGGTCGTCTGTTTAGGCGTCTATCAGTTCCTACAAGTACCTGAATGAATAAAGGTTTGGTGGAAGGAAACACAATGAAAGAGACTGTCGTCCCCCGAAAAAAACCCATTACACCGCTGGGTAGAGCTACATGGACTGGGTGATACTGACACGTGTGTGTGTGTGTGTGTGTGTGTGTGTGTGTGTGTGTGTGTGTGTGTCTCACCTTGTCTCAGGTGTATGAAGCCGTCAGGTGGATCCAGCTCATCATGGCACTGCTCAGGTCAGCCACTTCCTGCTGATGTTGCTAAAAAACTGGTTTCTGCAAAAGTAGATTTATAAAAATAAAGTTGAAATATTTTAGAAAACGTTAAAAAAAAAAAAAAACTGAAAAGAATTTGGAATATTTAGGAACAAATTTTGACCATTAAAGAAAAAAATAACATTTTAAATAATATTTGAGAAAAAGCTGGAATATTTTGAGAAAAAAGTTGCAATGTATTAGAAACAAGAAAGATGTAAAAATTATTTACATTTATAATATATTTTAATTTGGAGCATTTTTCAGTATAATAGAACAATAACAATAGGTGATAATATTAATATATAGTAAATAATCAAAAGGTCTTAAAGGTCCCATGACATGGTGTTCCTATATAGACCTTAGTGGTCCCTAATACTGTATCTGAAGTCTCTTTATATAGACCTTAGTGGTCCCCTAATACTGTATCTGAAGTCTCTTTATATAGACCTTAGTGGTCCCTAATACTGTATCTGAAGTCTCTTTATATAGACCTTAGTGGTCCCTAATACTGTATCTGAAGTCTCTTTTATATAGACCTTAGTGGTCCCTAATACTGTATCTGAAGTCTCTTTAAATAGACCTTAGTGGTCCCTAATACTGTATCTGAAGTCTCTTTATATAGACCTTAGTGGTCCCTAATACTGTATCTGAAGTCTCTTTATATAGACCTTAGTGGTCCCTAATACTGTATCTGAAGTCTCTTTATATAGACCTTAGTGGTCCCCTACTGTATCTGAAGTCTCTTTATATAGACCTTAGTGGTCCCTAATACTGTATCTGAAGTCTCTTTATATAGACCTTAGTGGTCCCCTACTGTATCTGAAGTCTCTTTATATAGACCTTAGTGGTCCCTAATACTGTATCTGAAGTCTCTTTATATAGACCTTAGTGGTCCCCTAATACTGTATCTGAAGTCTCTTTATATAGACCTTAGTGGTCCCTAATACTGTATCTGAAGTCTCTTTATATAGACCTTAGTGGTCCCTAATACTGTATCTGAAGTCTCTTTATATAGACCTTAGTGGTCCCCTAATACTGTATCTGAAGTCTCTTTTATATAGACCTTAGTGGTCCCTAATACTGTATCTGAAGTCTCTTTATATAGACCTTAGTGGTCCCTAATACTGTATCTGAAGTCTCTTTTATATAGACCTTAGTGGTCCCTAATACTGTATCTGAAGTCTCTTTATATAGACCTTAGTGGTCCCTAATACTGTATCTGAAGTCTCTTTTATATAGACCTTAGTGGTCCCTAATACTGTATCTGAAGTCTCTTTATATAGACCTTAGTGGTCCCTAATACTGTATCTGAAGTCTCTTTATATAGACCTTAGTGGTCCCCTAATACTGTATCTGAAGTCTCTTTTATATAGACCTTAGTGGTCCCTAATACTGTATCTGGAGTCTCTTTAGTGGTCCCTAATACTGTATCTGAAGTCTCTTTATATAGACCTTAGTGGTCCCCTAATACTGGATCTGAAGTCTCTTTATATAGACCTTAATGGTCCCTAATACTGTATCTGAAGTCTCTTTATATAGCCTAGACCTTAGTGGTCCCTAATACTGTATCTGAAGTCTCTTTTATATAGACCTTAGTGGTCCCCTAATACTGTATCTGAAGTCTCTTTATATAGACCTTAGTGGTCCCTAATACTGTATCTGAAGTCTCTTTTATATAGACCTTAGTGGTCCCCTAATACTGTATCTGAAGTCTCTTTATATAGACCTTAGTGGTCCCCTAATACTGTATCTGAAGTCTCTTTATATAGACCTTAGTGGTCCCTAATACTGTATCTGAGTCTCTTTATATAGACCTTAGTGGTCCCCTAATACTGTATCTGAAGTCTCTTTTATATAGACCTTAGTGGTCCCCTAATACTGTATCTGAAGTCTCTTTATATAGACCTTAGTGGTCCCCTAATACTGTATCTGAAGTCTCTTTATATAGACCTTAGTGTCTATAGTAACTATAGTAACTAGTAACTATAGTAACTATAGTAACTAGTAACTAGCTGGTTGTATCTGCAGTGTTCTGGGTTCGGGCTCCATCATCGTCTGTGTGACGTCTCAGAGACTCGGCCGGACGCCGGAGGTCAGTTCCTCATTTCAGTGTTTTGTTTTACACGATTATAAATGAAGTGGATCACACACACACACACACACACACACACACACACACACACACACACACACACACACACACACACGCGCATACACACAGAGAAAATGAAACTAATTCATACAAGCATATGACATTTTTGTCCTGGGTTTTAACTCATTTGTGTGTGTGTGTGTGTGTGTGTGTGTGTGTGTGTGTGTGTGTGTGTGTGTGTGTGTGTGTGTGTGTCTACAGCTGCAGCCGCTGCTGCTGCTCAGCGTGTCCGACCTGCTGCTCGCTGTCTGTTGGCTCATCGGAGTGGCGCTATACTCACAGCACTGCACACACTGCTACCACCTGCACACTGTGGAGCAGGTAACACACACACACACACACACACACACACACACACACACACACACACACACACACACACACACACACACACACACTGTGATTGGAGGATGAATGTGTCAGTTCTTCTTCTTCTTGTTTCTGGCAGACTAGACGCAGCTATGGCGTATCGCTGCCCTCCTAAGTTCTCTAAACAGACTTATTAATAATAATTGTCTATATCTTTTTATACTCCAATATTTCACAGTTACTCCATCAGTCTTTTTAATTTGCTCCAACTGTCCAAATTCAATAAAGAGTGTAAATCAAAAATAGTTTCTCCAGTGGCTCCCAGTTCCCTGAACAGTTTCTTATTCAGTTTCCTTTTCTTTGTAAAACCTATTTAAGACCTTTCTGTTTAGCAGAAACAGCTCTGAAGTAGCTAGCGCTAAATCAACCAGACTCCATTTAAAAAACAGTACTTTTAGCGTGTATAGAGCCAACATGTTGTCACATGTAAATCAGTAAAGTATGTGTTTATTTTAACCAACACTAGAGTTGTGAAGGTTGTAAAAGTGTAGAGAAGACCAAAAGCAGTTTTTATAGTTTTATTTGGTTTCTGTCGAGTTTAAATGAAGTGTGTTATACTATCTTAAAATTACTATTTATTTACATGGAGTCTGGTGGGTCTAGTGACTCGAGCCTTAGCAACACAATATATGTATTATACCCCGGTTTTGCTTAAATTTTAAATACATACAGTGTTGTTTTAACAGTGAAGTGTTAAGTGTTTTAACCCTTCAGAGACCTTTTTAAAACCTATTTAAGACCTTTCTGTTTAACAGAAACAGCTCTGAAGTAGCTAGCGCTAAACCAACCAGACTCCATTTAAAAAACAGTACTTTTAGCGTGTATAGGGCCAACATGTTGTCACATGTCATTTGATAAAGTATGTGTTTATTTCAACCAACGCTGGAGTTTGTCATGGTTAGAAAAGTGTAGAGGAGACCAAAAACAGCTTCTCATAGTTTTATTTGGTTTCTGTCGAGTTTGAATGAAGTGTGTTATACTATCCTTAAATTACTATTTATTCACATGGAGTCTGGTGGGTTCAGCAACTCGAGCCTTAGCAATACAATATATGTATTAAACCAACCAGACTCCATTTTAAAAACAATACTTTTAGCTGTGAACACATCTACTGTTTAAAGAAATCCTGTCCTGGTATTTTGTCCCGTTTGTCCCAGATGACTCGGGACCAGAACAGACCCAGAACTGGGTCAGTCTTGGGGGAATTAGAGCAGCAGAAGCAGGACGGACATCAGACTGGATGTAAAAAGATAAAGAGCACAAAACATTCCTGACCTACATGTATTGTTCGATGTTTATTGGTCAGAGAGTGTCACACAAACAAGCTCCGTGTGAACAAGCTGTTCTCACAAACCATTTGTACGAAAGTACTTTATTTTGTATGTATTAGGGATGCACCGAACCCAGATCTTTGGGGTTCTGCCAAATCCTCCTCCCATCCTCAGTCCATTAACACAAAGTCCACAGCAGTGCATTTTTCATTTTTATTTTAACTGTAACAAAAAGAATATGAATTTCATGTACAAATTCATGTAACCGAGTCAAGTAATACAAATTTAAATGCTATAACCAATCCTGGATTTAGTGATATCATGATATATGTTTGTTTTTGTGTGTCTCTTTTGTGTTATTTGTGAGAGTCAGTTTGTCCGTATGTATTAATGTTTGTGTGTTTGGTTTGCACCCCTCTTGTAATGTGTTATGTCTACTTTTTATCTGGAGTCTGTAAAATAAATAAAGATAATAGGCAACATTATGCCAGGCACACAAGTGGGGAAAACTATTTTTTACAAGATGAATGATATTCATCCTATCTCAAGATCCAAAATATTAGCCTTTTAGATTTATAACAGCTACACGTCGACCAGCCTTTTATCTGCTAGATTTAACTTTAAAGACCGCCCAAGGTTGCTGTCACGTAGCGTAACAAACTGTAATTTCGTAGTATATCATACAAATTAGCGTGCAGACATTTTCACACAATATCACATGAACCAAATTGTGAGAATGGCTTTGTTTGAGAGGTTCAATGTAAATAATATCTCCAGTTATTACTTTAGATTTCACAGTAAAACTAAAGGAAATGATTTTTACAGTAAAATGCTGTAAAGTTACATTACAACCTTGTCGCCATGACAACATCACAGTAGTCTTAGTATTACAGTTGAAATCACAATATATCCACTATAGTACTGTAAATAGTACAATAAACTACTGTATTTTTACTTTTTTATCTTATGTTGTGTTTAATTGTTTTTTACAATGAATGCATAAAATACTGTAAATGGAAGTACGGTACCTTTACTGTAAAAAGAATTCACAGTAACTTACGGCCAATTATTACAGGAAGTTACTGTAAATTTTAAATTACATTTCTTACAATGTGAATTTGTGCCATTTTTGCATAAAAGGTTTGTTCAAAGATCATCTCATTATCAAAATAGTTGCTATTTGTCCAATATATTTAATTAATTTTGATATAAAACAAAAAAGAACAGGAAAATCCCCATTCCTTTCATGACTAATTGATAGAAATTGTGAAAAATGTCCATTACAGTTTTTAATGTCCAAGCTGGTGTCTTATAATGTCTTGTTGCTTCTTCCTAAAACCTAAATACAGTCAGGTGAATATGATATAAAACAGAACAGAGCAGGAAACCTCCATATTTCAGAGGCAAAAACAACATTTTCTGCATCAAAAATAGATTATTAAACTACTAACTACTGTATTTTTACTTTTTTATATTATGTTCTGTTTAATTGTATTTATTGTTGTATTTAACAGTGAATACATAAAATACTGTAAATGGAAGTATGGTACATTTACTGGAAAATGGATTCACAGTAACTTGTTGCCATAGTTACTGTAAAATGATTTGATGTGTGTCTGTTATGTCAGATGCTGTACATGGCGTCCTTTTTCTACACCCTGAACTACGTGTACAACCTGTATACAGGAATCCGAGAGAAGTTCTACGGCTGCATGGATGGATACGTGCATGTACGTGAAAGCACCACGAGCCACTATTTACCTCACCAACAAGCACCACAAACCACTATTTACCTCACCAACAAGCACCACGAGCCTCTATTTACTTCACCAACAAGCACCACAAGCCTCTATTTACCTCACCAACAAGCACCATGAGCCTCTATTTACCTCACCAACAAGCACCACGAGCCTCTATTTACCTCACCAACAAGCACCACAAGCCACTATTTACCTCACCAACAAGCACCACGAGCCTCTATTTACCTCACCAACAAGCACCACGAGCCTCTATTTACTTTACCAACAAGCACCACAAGCCACTATTTACCTCACCAACAAGCACCACGAGCCACTATTTAGCTCACCAACAAGCACCCCGAGCCACTATTTAGATAACCAACAAGCACCACGAGCCACTATTTACCTCACCAACAAGGGTAGAATGTAACTACAGTTACTTAAGTACTGCACCTGACCTTCCTTTTGTCCTCAGGTCACATTTGACCCGTTATCAAAGACCCTATGTTAGAAATTTGAGATTTCTTCAACCAAATCATCAACAGAAAACACTGTTCACATGTAAAAAAAATGATCAGTTCACTTAGAGCTGGGCAATATATTGATGTGTTATTGATATCGTGATATGAGACTAGATATCATCTTGGATTTGGGTGTGTGTGTGTTACCCGCTACATTCTGTAAAGGTGGTGTGTGTGTGTGTGTGTGTGGGTATTACCTGCTGTGCTGCATGCTGTAACGGTGTTGTGTGTGTTACCTGCTCCGTGCTGTACAGGTGTTGTGTGTGTTACCTGCTCCATGCTGTACAGGTGTGTTGGGTGACCATCCAGATGTTTTTCTCTCTCCTCTCTCTCGTTGTGTCCAGTTTTCCAACAGAGTGAGCACCGCTGGCAGAATCACGGCGCTGGTGTCAGGGTGAGTTCAACGTCCAACACACGGTGGGATCTTTAAACCTCTGACCTCTGACCTCTGACCCCCTCTGTTCCCGCTGTGTTACAGTCTGATTCCTGTGATGCTGATGACGCCCGTGCTTATAGAAGGAAACATCAGCCATTGTCAGGCCAACTTCAGCGAGCCCTACAGGTGACAGGACATAACCTTTAACCCTTGTGTTGTCCTCCCGGGTCAAAAAGAGTAAAAGATTTCTATTTTTTGTCGTTTTTCAGACTTCTTTTAAGTTTTCACTAACACCACCTTACTACCACTAGTTTTACACTACTTTTGGAATTCATGATCAACATGGGACAACCAACAAGTGACTACAAAGAAACACAAAGAGACTACACAGAGACACAAAGTGACTACAAAGAGACCCAAAGAGACACAAAGTGACTACACAGACACACAAAAAGAGGAAATTACATATTTTATTATATTTTTTAAGCCTTCCACAAAACAAGGGACAATGCTGCGTTCCTATTTGTTGATAATACATCTGTATTATCTTTTATTTAACCCTTGTCTTGTCCTCTCGGGTCAAAAAGGGACAAAACTGTCAAATTTTTGTCTCTTATTTTTTACATTTGTCACTTTTTTTTTACATTTGTTACTTTTTCGACATCTTTTCAAAATTTTGTCACTTTATTTGACATTTGTTCACATTTTGGTCACTTTTATTGTAATTTTTTGCTCATTTTTTTCACTTTTTTTAAAGTTCTTTTACAAATTGTTTTTTCTCCAAATGCTATAAAATTGACAAAAAACACCAAATCCAATGAAAGTAGTGAACTGATTATTACTGTAACGTGTGAGGAGCGTTGTTGGGAACCATCCACGTTACTCTTTTGGACAATTAGTTTGAAAGAAACCCAAATTTCTGATATAGAAACTTAATGGAAAGGGGGTCAGATTAGACCTGAAGACACCAGGAGGGGTAAGGTTGTGTATTGATGATAAAAATGTGTGTGATGTCATGTTTTTTGACCCTCGCTGTGCACCGTACCTCGCCAGGTGTCTGCTGATGCACACCGGAGCGCTGTACCTGACCTCTGAGCACCGGCAGCCAATCGGAGCCTGCGGCGTGCTGCACACCTACAGCCTCGCTGTCTTCCTCGCCACCTTCCTCCTCACGCTGCTCAGCATCATAGTGAGTGACGCCGCTGATTATTATTTTCATTATTGATTACCTGCTCATTTTCAAACGAGACAAATGTTAAAAAAAACTACAAAAAAGCAGTGAACGCTGAAACACTGAACAAAAAAATACATAAAAAATAAATAAAAATCGGATAAAGCGACAAAGAAATTGTTTAAAAAAAAAGCAGGAACAAAAACTACAAAACCCTTTTTTTTTTTTTTTTTACACTGAAAATTTGACCCAAAAAATAAATAAAAAATAAATAAAAATTGGAAAAGTGACCCAAAAAACTTTGAAAACACTAGAAAAAGCAACAAAGAAAATTTAAAAAAAAACTCCTTTAGCGTCATATAACACGCTTGGTCGTCTCCTTTAGCGTCATATAACACACTTGGTCGTCTCCTTTAGCGTCATACAACACGCTTGGTCGTCTCCTTTAGCGTCATATAACACGCTTGGTCGTCTCCTTTAGCGTCATATAACACGCTTGGTCGTCTCCTTTAGCGTCATATAACACGCTTGGTCGTCTCCTTTAGCGCCATACAACACGCTTGGTCGCCTCCTTTAGCGCATATAACACGCTTGGTCGTCTCCTTTAGCGTCATATAACACGCTTGGTCGTCTCCTTTAGCGTCATATAACACGCTTGGTCGTCTCCTTTAGCGTCATATAACATGCTTGGTGGTCTCCTTTAGCGTCACATAACACGCTTGGTCGTCTCCTTTAGCGTCATATAACACGCTTGGTCGTCTCCTTTAGCGTCATATAACATGCTTGGTGGTCTCCTTTAGCGTCACATAACACGCTTGGTCGTCTCCTTTAGCGTCATATAACATGCTTGGTGGTCTCCTTTAGCGTCATATAACATGCTTGGTGGTCTCCTTTAGCGTCACATAACACGCTTGGTCGTCTCCTTTAGCGTCATATAACATGCTTGGTGGTCTCCTTTAGCGTCACATAACACGCTTGGTCGTCTCCTTTAGCGTCATATAACATGCTTGGTGGTCTCCTTTAGCGTCATATAACATGCTTGGTGGTCTCCTTTAGCATCATATAACACGCTTGGTCGTCTCCTTTAGCGTCATATAACATGCTTGGTGGTCTCCTTTAGCGTCATATAGCAACATCTGACCAAACGTCCGTATTTTACGCCTTCGGAGTCAAAATGGAGATTTAGGGCTTTAGCAGAATGGGCGGGGGGACGACTGAGAATGTCGATGTGCAGATTTGGCTAAGATCTGGATCCTTACCATCCTTAAACCTCCTCTCCTGCTGCAGGTGTTCGTAGTTAAAGCCCGTCAGATTTACAGGCGAGTCGTGACGTCAGCCGGTTACCTAGGCAACCAGCAGCGGGCCTCCTTCCGTGTGATGGACCGGCGGATGCTCCTGTACCCGCTGGTCTTCTTCTTCTGTTGGGGTCCAGGTCTGTTTCTGCCTCCATATTCAGATCCCCATGGTTACTGAAGACAGCAGGCCATTCTGATTGGTTGGTGTGAACGATGGAAAGCACAGGGTTTGAATCTGTTCCCGGGTTTTGTTTCCTCAGCGGTGGCGCTGGCGTTTCTGAGGGTGGCGACGCCCTCCGCAGGTCACGGCGTGGCGGGGGTCGTCCTCTACATCTCTCAGGTCAGTCTGACCTGAAACAACACACAAAACTGAAGTAGATGAACACAAAGACATACAAAACAACTATGGATGGATGGATGGATGGATGGATGGATATACACACATATATCACACATATACACACATGTACACACCTATACACACATATTTCACACATATACACACATATACACACATGTACACACCTATACACACATATATCACACATATACACACATATACACACATATATCACACATATACACACATATGCACACATGTACACACCTATACACACATATATCACACATATACACACATATACACACATATATCACACATATACACACATATACACACATATATCACACATATACACACATATATCACACATATACACACATATACACACATATATCACACATATACACACATATGCACACATGTACACACCTATACACACATATACACACATATACACACCTATACACACATATATCACACATATACACACATATACACACATATATCACACATATACACACATATACACACATATATCACACATATACACACATATATCACACATATACACACATATACACACATATATCACACATATATCACACATATACACACATATATCACACATATACACACATATATCACACATATACACACATATATCACACATATACACACATATATCACACATATACACACATATACACACTTATATCACACATATACACACATATGCACACATGTACACACCTATACACACATATACACACATATATCACACATATACACACATATGCACACATGTACACACCTATACACACATATACACACATATACACACCTATACACACATATATCACACATATACACACATATACACACATATATCACACATATACACACATATACACACATATATCACACATATACACACATATATCACACATATACACACATATACACACATATATCACACATATATCACACATATACACACATATACACACATATACACACCTATACACACATATATCACACATATACACACATATACACACATATATCACACATATACACACATATACACACATATATCACACATATATCACACATATATCACACATATACACACATATATCACACATATATCACACATATACACACATATATCACACATATACACACATATATCACACATATACACACATATATCACACATATACACACATATATCACACATATACACACATATACACACATATATCACACATATACACACATATATAAGAATAAAAATAAGAATCTCTCCCAGAAATGCAGTGACCATGATAAGGTGAGGTACTATGGTGGACTGGGTGTAATGGTGAGGGACCAGTCTGAGACCAGTGCAGGGATTGGGGGTGGGGGTGATCGTGCACGTTTCCCTGACTGTTCTCCGTCCTCCAGGCTTTCACCTCGGCCTCTCAGGGTTTCCTCAACTGTCTGGTGTACGGATGGACTCGTGCACGTCTCAGGAGGGTTTTATCTCGAGACATGGACACTCAGACGCCGCTGCTGAGATCCCAGAAGATCGCGCGCTACCAAGCCCTCCGCGCCTTCTGAGACACACGGGGCTCACCGAGACTGAAACAGGTGCTTCTCGGTCATCTGCAGAAGAAGACTCGGGAGGGAAAATCTCAACTTTCACTTTCTCTGAGAGGGGGAACCCCGCGGTGGAGGGACTGCAGAGGAACCACTTCCACCTCTGATCCTGAACCGCCGAGGCGAGAGAGAGAGAGAAGCAGAAGCAGCTTGGGGGGGTTTACACCGAGAGAACCAGACACAATGAAAACAGGATTTGAAAGAGACGCATTGACTCTGAACTGGCAAACCTCACAGGTGGTTGGTTGTAACGTTATTATCTGGATCTAATCTGTCTGGAAGTGTATATATATATACATAAAAATATGATTGTTACCAATGAGTGTCAACTGGAAATCAGTATATATTATATATTATATCATTATATAGCAGGTATTTTTCTCCCGTATAGCATTGTATAGCAATATGGGATAGCTACATGTATAGCTTGCATAAGTTTACACACCTGGGCTAAAGTTGATTAAAAAGAGGAATTAAAATCATCCTTTGGAAATTTTAGCTTTAATTCAAAAGATTCAGGAAAATCCACCTTTAAGGAACCAATGTTCTATGTGACTGGATAATGTCTCATAAATAAATACATGTTCTTCCTTAAAATACAGGAGGGGGGGGGCATAAGTATACACCACCCCATGTTAAAATACAGGGGGCATAAGTATACACCCCCCTATGTTAAAATACAGGGGGCATAAGTATACACCCCCTATGTTAAAATACAGGGGGCATAAGTATACACCCCCTATGTTAAAATACAGGGCATAAGTATACACCCCCTATGTTAAAATACAGGGGGCATAAGTATACACCCCCTATGTTAAAATACAGGGGCATAAGTATACACCCCCCTATGTTAAAATACAGGGGCATAAGTATACACCCCCTATGTTAAAATACAGGGGCATAAGTATACACCCCCTATGTTAAAATACAGGGGCATAAGTATACACCCCCCTATGTTAAAATACAGGGGCATAAGTATACACCCCCTATGTTAAAATACAGGGGCATAAGTATACACCCCCTATGTTAAAATACAGGGGCATAAGTATACACCCCTATGTTAAAATACAGGGGCATAAGTATACACCCCCCTATGTTAAAATACAGGGGCATAAGTATACACCCCCTATGTTAAAATACAGGGGGCATAAGTATACACCCCCCTATGTTAAATTCCCATAGAGACACATTTTTATTATTAAAGACCAGTTATTTCATGGATCAGGATACTATGCATCCTGATAAAGTTCCCTTGGCCTTTGGTTTTAAAATACCCCCCCCCACACACACACACACACACACACACACACACATCACATCACATACCCTTTACCATACATAAAGATCGATATGGGGAACTTTCCATAAGATCATCTCTCAATGCAAATCACACCAGCTGTTAGGCTAAATGAAATGACACCATGCTAATCTCTAGGTATGGTGAAGGGTGTGTGATGATATATGTGTGTGTGTGTGTGTGTGTGTGTGTGTGTGTGGGGGATACAGGCACTGATCGGCTCTGTAACCGTGCAGAAGCTCAGCGAGGCGTCTCACCACAGAACAGCGCTCCATTCAGAGAGAAGCGTCTGACGCAGCAGCCTGACCTGGCTCATTATGGGATGTCACCCCTCCCCCGCTGCTTCCTCCGCCCCCCCCCTCCCCCACTGCCATGGGCGTTTGGCCAGAATCTGCAGGAGAACAATGAGCTTCCTCTTTAGTCAGACCTCAAATTATCTAAAATACTGAAGTTCATCATTTCACTGCAGTTAGCCCTCGTGTCGTCTCCCGTAGCAACGTGTAGTTTTTCTGGGTCAAAATCTTACGTTAAAACCTCGTTAAGACACTTTTCCTGTAGTTCTTTATGGATTTTTTGGGACATTTTTGTTGTTTTTTGAAGTTTTTGAAGCTTTCTCCAACATTATTGTAATTTTTGGACGTTTTCTAACTTTTCCAGAAGTTCTTTCTCACTTTTTACAATGTCTTTGTCGACTATTTCTGCATTTTCTTGGATATTTTTGTTGTTTTTTGAAGTTTTTAAAGGTCTAAAAAATTTGAAATGGGTCAATTTGACCCGACTACCATTTAAGGGTTAAGTGATTTCTTATTTACGCTCGGGTTCATGGACAGAAATGTCCTTTAATTTCAGTTTCCTGATCTAATATTAACACTCCTGTTGTCCTCGGGTCAAATTTGACCCATTTTTTAAAAAAAGTTTCTATATCCGAATTTTTCTTTTCAACCACATTGTTAAAAATAAATATCGTGGATGATTCCAAACATCGTCAAATTAATTATCAGTTCACTAATTTCACTGAATGTGGGTGTTTTGGTCAATTTACAGCATTCAAAGAAAATAATTGATTAAATAGTGTTAAAAAAGCTTCAAAAACGTCGAAAAGTGGGTCGTCTGTAACGACGCTTGTGAAATTTTCGTGGGTTTTTCCCCAAATTTTTAAAGCTGTTTTTTTTTTTTACATTTCACTTTTTATTTTTTACATTTTTGTTACTTTTTTCAACATCTTTTCACATTTTCATCACTTTATTTGACATTTGTTCATATTTTTGTCACTTTTATTGACATTTTTCTCTTTTTTTACACTTTTTTAAAAGTTCTTTTATTGATTTTTTTTTCTCCAAATGCTATAAAATGGACAAAAAACCCCCAAATCCAGTGAAAGTCGTGACTGATGGTTAATGCACCGTGTGAGGAGCGTTGTTGGAGCCGTCCTCGGTACTTTAGGGGACATTAGTTTGAAAGAAACCCAAATTTCTGATATAGAAACCTTATGGAAAGGGGGTCAGATCAGACCTGAAGAGACCAGGAGGGTTTGAGCGAGAGTTTCCTGGCGCCCGGGTAGCTCAGTTGGTAGAGAGGGCGCCCATATGGAGAGGTGTACTCGTCCTTCAGCGGGCCGGGGTCACCCCCTTCCCTTTCATAACACAGGGTTAAAAAAAGCTGAATCTTAATTAATGTCTCTTAACATTTCTGTTGTCTTCGGGTCAAATTTGACCCATTTTTTAAAAAAAAGTTTCTATATCCGAATTTTTCTTTTCAACCACATTGTCAAAAATAAATAACGTGGATGATTCCAAACGTCGTCAAATTAATTATCAGTTCACTAATTTCATTAAATGTGGGTGTTTGGTCAATTTGAGCCGAGGGGCCCGAACGTGAAGGCAACACGAGGGTTAGAGACCCCGAGTTCTGCTCCGTCACGTAACACGCTCTGCACTGAAACCCCCCAGTGTGTGTGTGTGTGTGTGTGTGTGTGTGTGTGTGTGTGTGTGTGTGTGTGTGTGTGACGTAATCTCATTACACACCTACAGCCTCCGTCTGTTTACACAAACACTCAGATTGGAGGGGAATGACGCTCAAAGAACAAAAAGGACGAAGAAGAAGAAGCGACACGGCGTCCGCTCGGCGACGTCCTGCAGAGACTATCAGCCACAGAGGGACGTTTTTCTTGTTTTTTTGGACGTTTTTCTTGTTTTTTTGGACTTTTTGTTGTTTTTTTTAAGTTTTTGAAGCTTTCTCCGACATTTGTTGTCACTTTTTGACATTTTTCTAACGTTTCATAAAGATTTTTCTCACTTTTTACAATGTCTTTGTCGATTTTTTCTGCATTTTCTTGGACATTTTTGTTGTTTTTTGAAGTTTTTAAAGCTTTCAAAAACACTGAAACCCCCCCACTGTGTGTGTGTGTGTGTGTGTGTGTGTGTGTCTGAAATGTAAAATTTACAGTAACTTAATGTAGCACACACTGTAAGAAATGTTAAATTTACAGCACACACTGTAAGAAATGTAAAATTTACAGTAATTTAATGTAGCACACACTGTAAGAAATGTAAAATTTACAGTAATTTAATGTAGCACACACTGTAAGAAATGTAAAATTTACAGTAATTTAATGTAGCACACTGTAAGAAATGTAAAATTTACAGTAACTTAATGTAGCACACTGTAAGAAATGTAAAATTTACAGTAACTTAATGTAGCACACTGTAAGAAATGTAAAATTTACAGTAACTTAATGTAGCACACACTGTAAGAAATGTAAAATTTACAGTAATTTAATGTAGCACACACTGTAAGAAATGTTAAATTTACAGTAACTTAATGTAGCACACTGTAAGAAATGTAAAATTTACAGTAACTTAATATAGCACACACTGTAAGAAATGTTAAATTTACAGCACACACTGTAAGAAATGTTAAATTTACAGTAACTTCCTGTAACCACTGGCCAGAAAGTTCCTGTGAATTCTCTTGACAATAAAGGTACCGTCCTTCATTTTAAGATTTCTTTATTGTCATACCATCATATTACGAAATTAAATATTATTATTATTAAAAGACCGTGATGTTTCACACTGTTCCTGCTCTGGGAAACTCTGTAACTCATAATTAAAAATTAAATTAAAAACTTTTGCTCAACTTTCTTTATTTTTATTAACAAGTCTCACTTCATCTCCTCTCCTGCTGTACAGAAAACCTCCATTTCCCCGTTATCTGCCCCAGTAACAGACGTCAGGGCGGAAGTTACTCCAGACAGCACTAAAGAGATCAGAGAAACTACAAAATAAAACAGGAAATGGAAAACTAATAGAAAACATTAAAGCAACTTAACAGTCGTCTTCCTGCCGAAAGTTCAAATCAACGTTTTCTATGGATATTTTTAAATTTTTCTTAAGTTTTTGTCCCTTTTTTTCAATGTTTGTAACTTTTTTTGACGTTTCCAACACTACGTAACACTAACTTATTAACTTTAGTTTTACAGTTATTTTTGGAATTTATGGTCAATAAACCTCATTTATAGGAAATTATACCTAATGTTTGAGTTAGAAAAGCAGAAATTAGGAATTATTGAGACTAAAATTAAAGGAATGGATGTTGATGATAATCACAGACTGGAATATGTCAACTTTTACTCTCAATACTATTTCAAAAACACAGCGATTTGCTCCAGGAAGTCAGCCACCGTGTTTTTCCCGTTAAAGTTTCCGGTTACTAAGGTCTGGAGAGAGGAAAGAGAAAAAGAAGAAGGATTAAAAAAATATATATATATAGTCTCTCCCATGTTGGATCTATATGTATTGTACAGTGGCTAGAAAAAGTAAATCCCCCCCCCCCCAGGCTAAAGTTGATTAAAAAAAGAAATAAAAAATCATCTTTTAGAAATTGACCTTAATGCCTTAATTCAAAAAAAATTAGGAAAATCCACCTTTAAGGACACTGATTTCCTTTGAGAATGAAAAATGTTTCATGAATAAATAAACGGGGGCATAAGTATACACCCCTATGTTAAAATACAGGGGCATAAGTATACACCCCCCTATGTTAAAATACAGGGGCATAAGTATACACCCCCCTATGTTAAAATACAGGGGGCATAAGTATACACCCCCCTATGTTAAAATACAGGGTCATAAGTATACACCCCCCTATGTTAAAATACAGGGGCATAAGTATACACCCCCCTATGTTAAAATACAGGGGCATAAGTATACACCCCTATGTTAAAATACAGGGGCATAAGTATACACCCCTATGTTAAAATACAGGGCATAAGTATACACCCCCTATGTTAAAATACAGGGGCATAAGTATACACCCCTATGTTAAAATACAGGGGCATAAGTATACACCCCCTATGTTAAAATACAGGGGCATAAGTATACACCCCTATGTTAAAATACAGGGGCATAAGTATACACCCCTATGTTAAAATACAGGGGCATAAGTATACACCCCTATGTTAAAATACAGGGGCATAAGTATACACCCCCTATGTTAAAATACAGGGGCATAAGTATACACCCCTATGTTAAAATACAGGGGCATAAGTATACACCCCTATGTTAAAATACAGGGGCATAAGTATACACCCCCCTATGTTAAAATACAGGGGGCATAAGTATACACCCCTATGTTAAAATACAGGGGCATAAGTATACACCCCCTATGTTAAAATACAGGGGCATAAATATACACCCCTATGTTAAAATACAGGGGCATAAGTATACACCCCTATGTTAAAATACAGGGGCATAAGTATACACCCCCTATGTTAAAATACAGGGGCATAAGTATACACCCCTATGTTAAAATACAGGGGCATAAGTATACACCCCCTATGTTAAAATACAGGGGCATAAGTATACACCCCCTATGTTAAAATACAGGGGCATAAGTATACACCCCCCTATGTTAAAATACAGGGGGCATAAGTATACACCCCTATGTTAAAATACAGGGGCATAAGTATACACCCCTATGTTAAAATACAGGGGCATAAGTATACACCCCCTATGTTAAAATACAGGGGCATAAGTATACACCCCTATGTTAAAATACAGGGGCATAAGTATACACCCCCTATGTTAAAATACAGGGGCATAAGTATACACCCCTATGTTAAAATACAGGGGCATAAGTATACACCCCCTATGTTAAAATACAGGGCATAAGTATACACCCCCTATGTTAAAATACAGGGGCATAAGTATACACCCCCTATGTTAAAATACAGGGGCATAAGTATACACCCCCTATGTTAAAATACAGGGGCATAAGTATACACCCCCTATGTTAAAATACAGGGGCATAAGTATACACCCCTATGTTAAAATACAGGGGCATAAGTATACACCCCCTATGTTAAAATACAGGGGCATAAGTATACACCCCCTATGTTAAAATACAGGGGCATAAGTATACACCCCTATGTTAAAATACAGGGGCATAAGTATACACCCCCTATGTTAAAATACAGGGGCATAAGTATACACCCCCTATGTTAAAATACAGGGGCATAAGTATACACCCCTATGTTAAAATACAGGGGCATAAGTATACACCCCCTATGTTAAAATACAGGGGCATAAGTATACACCCCTATGTTAAAATACAGGGGCATAAGTATACACCCCCTATGTTAAAATACAGGGGCATAAGTATACCCCCTATGTTAAAATACAGGGGCATAAGTATACACCCCTATGTTAAAATACAGGGGCATAAGTATACACCCCCTATGTTAAAATACAGGGGCATAAGTATACACCCCCTATGTTAAAATACAGGGGGCATAAGTATACACCCCCTATGTTAAAATACAGGGGCATAAGTATACACCCCCCTATGTTAAAATACAGGGGCATAAGTATACACCCCTATGTTAAAATACAGGGGCATAAGTATACACCCCTATGTTAAAATACAGGGGCATAAGTATACACCCCCTATGTTAAAATACAGGGGCATAAGTATACACCCCCTATGTTAAAATACAGGGCATAAGTATACACCCCCTATGTTAAAATACAGGGGCATAAGTATACACCCCTATGTTAAAATACAGGGCATAAGTATACACCCCCTATGTTAAAATACAGGGGCATAAGTATACACCCCCCTATGTTAAAATACAGGGGCATAAGTATACACCCCCTATGTTAAAATACAGGGGCATAAGTATACACCCCCCTATGTTAAAATACAGGGGCATAAGTATACACCCCCTATGTTAAAATACAGGGGCATAAGTATACCCCCCTATGTTAAAATACAGGGGCATAAGTATACACCCCTATGTTAAAATACAGGGGCATAAGTATACACCCCCTATGTTAAAATACAGGGGCATAAGTATACACCCCTATGTTAAAATACAGGGGCATAGTATACACCCCCTATGTTAAAATACAGGGGGCATAAGTATACACCCCCTATGTTAAAATACAGGGGCATAAGTATACACCCCCCTATGTTAAAATACAGGGGCATAAGTATACACCCCCCTATGTTAAAATACAGGGGCATAAAAAAAAAGTTAAGCACAAATTCCAGTGCTTAACTTTTTGACGAATGGATGAGGACCTCAAAACATCTCAACTGTGTCCTTTGGTTTTTTGAAAATGGCAAAACAAACATGAGCCTCCCCCAGATAAAAGCCCTGTGATGAGTGTACACCCCCCCTCTCACCCCACCCTGTGATTTGGGGCTGACCTTCCAGTTTGAGGCCATGTGTCGAGCGCTGGTTACCACGGTTTCAGAGCTGGTGTTGTAGTTCGGTTCTTTATGGATGAGCCACTGGGACAGATCGCTCTCCAGCGTCACTCTGGAAAACCAGACCGCATACACAGTATATATATATATATATATATATATATATATATATACACATATAAACGCACACACACATATCACACATATCACACACATACACACAAATAAAATCAATAAATGGTATTAAAGTCTATAACTTGTAGTTGGTTAGTTCAGGTGATGTGTACCAGACACCAGAGGCCGTTAACCGCCCCCCCCCCACTGACCTGACCCCCGTCTGGTTGAACGGGTTCAGACTGAATGACCTGGAGTCCAGCGGCTGGACCATCCACTCAGCCGTCTTCACCGGGGAGTTGTAGAGCTGCCTCAGCTCCTCCCCGGACAGATCTGAGAGCAGCACATCACTCACATTAATACATAGTCATATAAGCCTCCTGGTGGGGGGGGAGGGGGGGGGGCGGGGTCCAGAGACAACTATACACTGTACATATATAAAATAGTAAAAAATATCAATATGGTTTTGTTATGTCTGTGTAAATTTACAGGCATATATAAATGTGTGTGTACTGCATGTGTGCATACATATAAAAGAACTTGTGTGTGACAAAAAAAGTAAAAAAAAAGACAAATTTCAATAAAAGTGGCTAATATGTTAACAAATGTAAAAAAAAATTTTAAAAGTGCAAAAATGTAAAAAAAAAAAAAAAAAAGTGCGAACATTTTTGGGGAAAAAAACACAAAAATTTCAAAAAGCTCCGAAAACGTTGAAAAAGTGACAAAAACATCAGGAGAAAGACACAAAAGTGTAGAAGAAGACGACCATACATTATGACTGAGAAAAACAAGAATTTGCAGGTCGGCGGGAAGACAACCCGAGGGTTAAACTGATAGGCACACATTATACTGCAGAACCCCCAACCCCCTTAAGTACCCAGTCAGTACTTACTGCCATCAGACCAGGACTGCACAGCAACGGCCAGCAGAGCCAGAACCAGCAGGAGCATTTTGAAGGAGAACATGATGGATTTCATCTTTGAGTCCCAGTGAGGCGTTCAGGTGCTCTTATAGAGTCCGGACACTCCTCCCACTTTGGGCCCAGTGAGGCGTTCAGGTGCTCTTATAGAGTCCGGACACTCCTCCCTCTCTGGGCCCAAAGAGGCGTTCAGGTGCTCTTATAGAGTCCGGACACTCCTCCCTCTCTGGGCCCAGTGAGGCGTTCAGGTGCTCTTATAGAGTCCGGACACTCCTCCCAGGCCAGTGAGGCGTTCAGGTGCTCTTATAGAGTCCGGACACTCCTCCCTCTCTGGGCCCAAAGAGGCGTTCAGGTGCTCTTATAGAGTCCGGACACTCCTCCCATTCTGGGCCCAGTGAGGCGTTCAGGTGCTCTTATAGAGTCCGGACACTCCTCCCACTCTGGGCCCAGTGAGGCGTTCAGGTGCTCTTATAGAGTCCGGACACTCCTCCCTGTTACATCAGCGTGTGTCACAGCTGACAGTAAACACACCAGAGTTCATCACGTTGGCCACGTAAGCAAAAGGCAAATGTGACAAATGTAAAAAAAAATAAAAATAAATAAAAGCTTTAAACATTTTGGGGGAAAAAAAACACAAAAATGTGGGTAAAAATTTAATTGGGGATGAGACCGAAACTTTGAGGGGTCTAGACCAAGACTTTGAGGGGTCTAGACCAAGACTTTGAAGGGATGACACAGTGACTCTGAGGGGATGAGACCGAGACTTCAAGGGGACGAGACCGAGACTTTGAGGGGATGAGACTCAAACTTTGAGGGGTCTAGACCAAGACTTTGAGGGGTCTAGACCAAGACTTTGATGGGATGAGACAGAGACTTTGAGGGGTCTAGACCAAGACTTTGAGGGGATGAGACCAAGACTCTGAGGGGATGAGGCCGAGACTTTGAGGGGATGAGACCGAGACTCTGAGGGGATGAGGCCGAGACTTTGAGGGGATGAGACCGAGACTCTGAGGGGATGAGGCCGAGACTTCAAGGGGACGAGACCGAGACTTTGAGGGGATGAGACCGAGACTTCGATGGGTCAAGATCGAAACTTTGAGGGGTCAAGACTGAGTCTTTGAGGGGTTGAGGCCGAGACTTTGAGGAGTTGAGTATGAGACTTTGAGGGGTTGAGACTGAGTCTTTGAGAGGATGAGTCCGAGACTCTGAGAGGATGAGTCCGAGACTTTGAGGGGTTGAGACTGAGTCTTTGAGGGGATGAGTCCGAGACTTTGAGGGGTTGAGACAGAGACAGGAGAGACTGAGACTGACTGGGACTGAGTTTAATGACCTTACACCAAACGGTGGAGACTATGGAGCGCCCCGACCTCAGTGACATCATGACAGATTGTCTTTAGACGTGAGACTACGTGCTTGTGTGCAGAGTTCTTGTTAATTTTTAACATCAGTGTTTGTCTCTTGGCAGACCTCAGCTGTTATTTCCACACTGGTGACACCTAAACAGATTTCATCACATCAGGGACGATGTTTTGATTCCCCCCATTTTAGAGGGAATCAATTCTGAGGAGGCTGAGACTTTGAGGGGACGAGTCCAAGACTAAAGAGGGGTCGAGACCGAGACTTCGAGGGGTCGAGACCAAGACTTTAATGGGATGAGACCAAGACTTTGAGGGGTAAAGACGAGACTTTGAGGGGTCGAGACTGAGACTTTGAGGGGACGAAACCAAGACTTTGAGGGGACGAGACCCAGACTTTGAGGGGACGAGACCCAGACTTCGAGGGGACAAGACCCAGACTTCGAGGGGATGAGACCGAGACTTTGAGGGGACGAGACCAATACTTCGCGGGGTTGATGCCGAGACTTCAAGGAGTCGAGACGAGCCTTCGAGGGGTCGAGACCAAGACTTTGAGTGGTTGAGTGCTTGTGTGCAGAGTTCTTGTTGATTTTTAACATCAGTGTTTGTCTCTTGGCAGACCTCAGCTGTTATTTCCACACTGGTGACACCAAAACAGATTTCATCACATCAGGGACGATGATAGCAGGACATTTTGGAGACAAATCAATTCTGAGACACTTTCTGTGAGACTTTGAGGGGATGAGACTGAGACTTTGAGGGGTCGAGTGAGGGGTTGAGACCAGACCACTGCAAGTCCCACACTGCACGATAAAGTGTGGAAAATGCTAAAAACAGTCATTCCTCAAATTGATCTGAAAGACCCAGATTCTCATAGAAAAGCAACCACAGCAACTTCTCCTGTTCCCTTTTTCATTCACTGTCTTGGGAGAGGGTGTTAACCCTCATGTTGTCCCCGGGGCAAATCTGACCCGTTTTCAGTTTATTATCACAATAAAAGGGCCTTCAAAATAAGAGCTGACAATGTCAACATTAGAAATAGCACAGAAAATAATATAATAATAATATAACATCTCCCAGACAGCCAGAGCTTCTTCTCCTGTTCCCTTTTTCATTCACTTTCTGGGCCTTCAAAATAAGAGCTGAAAATGAAATATTATATACACACACACACACACACACATATATATATATATATATATATATATATATATATATATATATATATATATATATATATATATATATATATATATATATATAATATTAGAAATATCAAATAACTGGAAAAAAAACATCTAAAAAAGCAGCCACAACATTGAAAAAGTGACAAAAATGTCGGAAAAAGTGATAATAATGTTGAAAAAACTTTTTCTTTTTCATGGTTGATGTGAAGACAACACAAGGGTGGGGGTGTTGAGAGGGTGTTTAGTTATTTAAAGCAGGACATTGACACATGAATCATTTAGTGATGTCCCCTTTAAGACTGAGACCAGACTGATTCTGAGACCAGACATTTAACCCTGGTGTTGTTTTTATTAATTATTATTATTAACACTTATTTATTTATTTTTTACCCTTTTTTCGACATTTGACAGACATCAGGGCGGAAGTTACTCCAGACAGCACTAAAGAGATCAGAGAAACTACAAAATAAAACAGGAAATGGAAAACTAATAGAAAACATTAAAGCAACTTAACCGTCGTCTTCCTGCCCAAAGTTAAAATCAACGCTTTCTATTGATGTTTTTAACTTTTTCTTAAGTTTTGGTCCCTTTTTTTCAATGTTTGTCACTTTTTTTTACGTTTTCAACACTACGTAACACTAACTTATTAACTTTAGTTTTACAGTTATTTTTGGAATTTATGGTCAATAAACCTCATTTATAGGAAATTATACCTAATGTTTGAGTTAGAAAAGCAGAAATTAGGAATTATTGAGACTAAAATTAAAGGAATGGATGTTGATGATAATCACAGACTGGAATATGTCAACTTTTACTCTCAATACTATTTCAAAAACACTTCAATTTGGTTTCAAATGCTATAAAATTGAATAAGACGCCCCAAAATTAATGAAAGTAGAGATTTGTACTTGGCAAAGAGCGTTGTGTGGAATCAATCATGTTATTTTGGGGAATTAAAAAGGACATTGATATAGGACAACATGAGGGCAACATGAAGACAACATGAGGACAACATGAGGACAACATGAGGGCGACATGAGGACAACATGAAGACAACATGAGGACAACATGAGGGCAACATGAGGACAACATGAGGACAACATGAGGACAACATGAGGGCGACATGAGGACAACATGAAGACAACATGAGGACAACATGGGGACAACATGAAGACAACATGGGGACAACATGAGGGCAACATGAGGGTTGAGACGTGAGACACAGGACGTTGGTTATTTCTTTAATGTGGTTACCGTGGTAACAGATTGAGGACGGGAGGATAATAATAAGTCAATTCAGATACATGGTTTCCAAAGTAAAATAAAGTCAAAGAGGTGAATTCCGAACAGATAAATTCAGATTTTTCAAAATAAAACATTTCAATGCTAAGTATTCATTGGCTGTTCAACTTCAAAGACTTATTTCTCCTATTTGCCTCCGTACGCGGTGGAATAAAAGACACGGGCCACTCGTCTCTCAGCTTTATTATCTGTTTATCCGAGAGAGACGACGGCCTGTTGATGAGGTCACTGCAGCATCATGCTGATGGACGCCAGGTGACAGTTGAACAGCGCGTTGTACGTCTGTCCTCCGCGCTTCACGAAGTCAGACACCGTCTTCCTCCCGTTGAAGTTCCTGGTTAGTAAGGTCTGGACAGAGAGAATAGAAAGAGGAACATTTATTATATGTGTAGTCTCTCCCATGTTGGATCTATATGTACTGTACTGTGGCTACTCTATGTTAAAATACAGGGGCATAAGTATACACCCCCCTGTGTTAAAATACAGGGGGCATAAGTATACACCCCCCTATGTTAAAATACAGAGGGCATAAGTATACACCCCCCTATGTTAAAATACAGGGGCATAAGTATACACCCCCCTATGTTAAAATACAGGGGCATAAGTATACACCCCCTATGTTAAAATACAGGGGCATAAGTATACACCCCCTATGTTAAAATACAGGGCATAAGTATACACCCCCTATGTTAAAATACAGGGCATAAGTATACACCCCCTATGTTAAAATACAGGGGCATAAGTATACACCCCTATGTTAAAATACAGGGGCATAAGTATACACCCCCTATGTTAAAATACAGGGGCATAAGTATACACCCCCTATGTTAAAATACAGGGGACATAAGTATACACCCCCCCCCCCAGATAAAAGCCCTGTGATAAGTATACACCCCCCCTCTCACCCCACCCTGTGATTTGGGGCTGACCTTCCAGTTCGAGGCCATGTGTCGAGCGCTGGTTACCACGGTTTCAGAGGCGGTGCCGTAGTTCGGTCCTTTATGGATGAGCCACTGGGACAGATCGCTGTCCAGGGTCACTCTGGAAAACAAGTATATATACACACATATACACATATCACACATATACACATATATCACACACATACACTCACCTGTAGGATTATTAGGAACACCTGTTCAATTTCTAGTAAATGCAATTATCTAATCAACCAATCACATGGCAGTTGCTTCAATGCATTTAGGGGTGTGGTCCTGGTCCAGACCATCTCCTGGACTCCAAAATGAATGTCAGAATGGGAAAGAAAGGTGATTTAAGACATTTGGAGCGTGGCCTGGTTGTTGGTGCCAGACGGGCCGGTCTGAGTATCTCACCATCTGCTCAGTTACTGGGATTTACACCCACAACCATTTCTAGGGTTTACAAAGAATGGTGTGGAAAGGGAAAAACATCCAGCATGCAGCAGTCCTGGGGAAACATCCAGTATGCAGCAGTTCTGGGGGGGGGGAAACATCCAGTATGCAGCAGTTCTGGGGGGGTAAATGCCTTGTTGATGCTAGAGGTCAGAGGAGAATGGGCCGACTGATTCAAGCTGATAGAAGAGCAACTTTGACTCAAATAACCACTCGTTACAACCGAGGTAGCAGCAAAGCATTTGTGAGGCCACAACACGCACAACCTTGAGGGGGGGGGGCTACAACAGCAGAAGACCCCACCGGGTACCACTCATCTCCACTACAAATAGGAAAAAGAGGCTACAATTTGCAAGAGCTCACCAAAATTGGACAGTTGAAGACTGGAAACATGTTGCTGGTCTGATGAGTCTGGTTTCTGTTGAGACCTTCAGATGGTGGAGTCAGAACAGAATGAGAACATGGATCCATCAGGCCTTGTTACCACTGTGCAGGCTGATGGTGGTGGTGTAATGGTGTGGGGGATGTTTTCTTGGCACACTTTAGGCCCCTTAGTGCCATTGGGCCTGGTTTAAATGCCCCGGCCTACCTGAGCATTGTTTCTGACCCCCCACTTTATGGCCCCCATGTACCCTCCTCTGATGGCTACTTCCAGCAGGATAATGCACCATGTCACAAAGATCACATCATTTCTAACTGGTTTCTTGAACATGACGATGAGTTCACTGGATTAAAATGCCCCCCCCCAGTCACCAGATCTCAACCCAACAGAGCATCTTTGGGATGTGGTGGACCGGGAGCTTGGTGCCCTGGATGTGGATCCCACAAATCTCCATCAACTGAAGATGCTATCCTCTCAATATGGGCCAACATTTCTAAAGATTGTTGGATCAATGCCACGTAGTATTAAGGAAGGGGGTCCAACACAGTGCTAGTATGGTGGTCCTCATAATCCTATAGGGGAGTGTATATCACACATATACACACATACTGTACACACATATGTATACACACATACATGAGACTAAAAATAAAATCAAGAAATGGTATTAAAGTCTATAACTTGTAGTTGGTTAGTTCTGGTGATGTATACCAGACACCAGAGGCCGTTTCCACCCCCCCTTCCCCCCACTGACCTGACCCCCGTGTGGCTGAACGGGCCCAGACTGAATGAACTGGATCCCAGCGGCCGGACCATCCACTCAGCCGTCTTCACCGGGGAGTTGTAGAGCTGCTTCAGCTCCTCCCCGGACAGATCTGAGAGCAGCACATCACTCACATTAATACATCGTCATATACATACATAACATATGTATATATATATATATATATATATATATATATATATACACATTAATACATAACAACATATATATATATATATGTATATATATACATATATATATATATATATATATATATATGTATATATATACATATATATATATGTATATATATATATGTAGGTATGCATACATACATATATATGTATGTATGTATGTACAGTAGGTATACATATGTACTGTATACATGTTTACATACAGTACCCCCCCTACCCCTTAAATACCCAGTCAGTACTTACTGCCATCAGACCAGGACTGCACAGCAACGGCCAGCAGAGCCAGAACCAACAGGAGCATTTTGAAGGAGAACATGATGGATTTCATCTTTGAGTCCCAGTGAGGCATTCAGGTGCTCTTATAGAGTCCGGACACTCCTCCCTCTCTGGGCCCAGTGAGGCGTTCAGGTGCTCTTATAGAGTCCAGACACTCCTCCCTATTACATCAGCGTGTGTCACAGCTGACAGTAAACACACCAGAGTTCATCACGTTGGTCACGTATCATAAGACTTTCCTGACATGTCCTGCTGATGGATACATGAAAGAGAGAAGGTCAAGTCCCTCATGCGAACATAAAAACAAAAACAGCCACATATCACACGTCATTCAACTCGACAATGGGAATTAAGAAATATCCCAAATTAAAATGAAAGATGAAGAACACCTTCATATCCTCAGACAGCGTGATTATCTCTCGTCTGCACTGTGAGGAAAACAACCTGTAATCTTACAGAATTATTACTTTTTATTTTATAGATTTTACCTGAAGCTGTCATGTTTTTTTTTATGACTTTGTCGAGACTTTGAGGGGACGAGACGGAGACTTCGAGGGGTCGAGACGGAGACTTCGAGGGGTCGAGACCGAGACTTTGAGGGGACGAGACCGAGACTTGGAAGGGACGAGACCGAGACTCGGAGGGGACAAGACCGAGACTCCGAGGGGACGAGACCGAGACTTGGAGGGGTCGACACCGAGACGTTGAGGGGACGAGACCAAGACTTGGAAAGGTCGAGACCGAGACTTGGAGGGGACGAGACTGAGACTTGGAGGGGACGAGACCGAGACTTGGAGGGGTCGAGACCGAGACTTTGAGGGGACGAGACAGAGACTTGGAAGGGTTGAGGCCGAGACTTGGAGGGGACGAGACCGAGACTTGGAGGGGACGAGACCAAGACTTGGAGGGGTCGAGACTGAGACTTGGAGGGGACGAGACCGAAACTTCGAGGGGACGAGACCGATTACTGTAACGCCTTTCTCATCGGGATCCCTAACAAGAAACAACAAGAATTGTGCTGCAAGAATCCTGATGAGACCACATCACACCCGTTCTCCACTCATTTCACCGGCTTCCTGTTCCTGCTAGGATTGAATACAAGGTCTCAATTCCCCCACCAGTGCATCTATGGAAATGCCCCCTCATCCCACCAGTGCATCCATGGAAATGCCCCCCACCTGAAAGATCTACTCACCCCTCTCACTACAACACAATCCCTCCGCTCAAAAAACTCCAACCACCTCCTACTCCCCAGAGCTGAGCTAAGCACCATGGGTGATCGTCTGCTCTGCCCCCAAAACTTTGAAGGGTCTAGACCGAGACTTTGAGGGTCTAGACGTAGTCTTTGAGGGGATGAGACTGAGACTTCGAGGGGATGAGACTGAGACTTCATGGGGATAAGACAGAGACTTTGAGGGGTCTAGACCGAGACTTTGAGGGGATGAGACTGAGACTTTGAGGGGATGAGACTGAGACTTCAAGGGGTCTAGACCGAGACTTTAAGGGGATGAGACTGAGACTTCACGGGGTCTAGACCGAGACTTTGAGGGGATGAGACTGAGACTTCACAGGGTCTAGACCGAGACTTTGAGGGGATGAGACTGAGACTTCGAGGGGATGAGACTGAGACTTCACAGGGTCTAGACCGAGACTTTGAGGGGATGAGACTGAGACTTCGAGGGGATGAGACTGAGACTTCGAGGTGTCTAGACTGAGACTTCAAGGGGATGAGTCCGAGACTTTGAAGGGTTGAGGCCGAGACTTTGACGGGATGAGACCGAGACTTTGTGGGGTTGAGACAGAGACAGGAGAGACTGAGACTGACTGGGACTGAGTTTTAATCAGTTTTTATGTTCTGTTATGTAAAATCAAACCCGTTTGATATTATCCTAAGTTTGAAGTCTTGGTAGTGAAGTCTTCTAGTCTGAGACTAAAACCTCAGTGACATCATGACAGATTGTCTTTAGACGTGAGACTACGTGCTTGTGTGCAGAGTTCTTGTTAATTTTTAACATCAGTGTTTGTCTCTTGGCAGACCTCAGCTGTTATTTCCACACTGGTGACACTTGAACAGATTTCATCACATCAGGGACGATGATAGGAGGACATTTGGGAGAGAATCAATTCTGAGACACTTTCTGTGAGACTTTAAGGGATGAGACCGAGACTTTGAGGGGTTGAGACCGAGACTTTGAGGGGATGAGATCAAGACTTTGAGGGGATGAGACCAAGACTTTGAGGTGTAGAGACGAGACTTCGAGGGGTCGAGACCGAGACTACGAGGGGTCGAGACTGAGACTTTGAGGGGTTTAGAGGGAGACTTTGAGGGGTTTAGAGCGAGACTTCAAGAGGACGAGACCGAGACTTTGAGGGGTCGAGACTGAGACTTCGAGGGGTTGATGCAGAGACTTTGAGGGGTCGAGACCAAGACTTTGAGGGGGACGAGACCAAGACTTTAAGGGGATAAGACCAAGACTTTGAGGGGTTGAGACTGAGACTTCAAGGGGTCGAGACCAAGACTTCGAGGGGATGAGACTGAGACTTTGAGGGGTCAAGACTGAGACTTCGAGGGGTTGAGACCGAGACTTCAAGGGGTCGAGACCAAGACTTTGAGGGGATGAGACTGAGACTTTGAGGGGTCGAGACCGAGACTTCAAGGGATGGAGACTGATACTTTGAGGGGTTGATGTCGAGACTTTGAGGGGTCGAGACCAAGACTTTGAGGGGGACGAGATCGAGACTTTAAGGGGATAAGACCGAGACTTTGAGGGGTTGAGACTGAGACTTTGAGGGGTCGAGACCGAGACTTTAAGGGGATAAGACCGAGACTTTGAGGGGTTGAGACTGAGACTTCGAGCAGTCGAGTGCTTGTGTGCAGAGACAAGACTTTGAGGGGTCGAGACTGAGACTTTGAGGGGTCGAGACCGAGACTTTAAGGGGATAAGACCGAGACTTTGAGGGGTTGAGACTGAGACTTCGAGCAGTCGAGTGCTTGTGTGCAGAGTTCTTGTTGATTGATGATCAGTGTTTGTCTCTTGGCAGACCTCGGCTGTTATTTCCACACTGGTGACACCAAAACAGATTTCATCACATCAAGGATGATGATAGCAGGACATTTTGGAGACAAATCAATTCTGAGACACTATCTGTGAGACTTTGAGGGGTTGAGATCAAGACTTTGAGGGGATGAGACCGAGACTTTGAGGTGTAGAGACGAGACTTCAAGGGGTCGAGACTGAGACTTTGACGAGACGAGACCAAGACTTCAAGGGGACAAGACTGAGACTTTGAGGGGTCGAGACCAAGACTTCAAGGGATGGAGACTGAGACTTTGAGGGGTTGATGCCGAGACTTTGAGGGGTCGAGACCAAGACTTTGAGGGGGACGAGACCGAGACTATAAGGGGATAAGACCGAGACTTTGAGGAGTTGAGACTGAGACTTCGAGCAGTCGAGTGCTTGTGTGCAGAGTTCTTGTTGATTGATGATCAGTGTTTGTCTCTTGGCAGACCTCGGCTGTTATTTCCACACTGGTGACACCAAAACAGATTTCATCACATCAAGGACGATGATAGCAGGACATTTTGGAGACAAATCAATTCTGAGACACTATCTGTGAGACTTTGAGGGGTTGATATCAAGACTTTGAGGGGATGAGACCGAGACTTTGAGGTGTAGAGACAAGACTTCAAGGGGTTGAGACTGAGACTTTGAGGGGACGAGACCAAGACTTTGAGGGGATGAGACTGAGTCTTTGAGGGGATGAGGCCGAGACTTTGAGGGGTCGAGATCGAGACTTCAAGGGATGGAGACTGAGACTTTGAGGGGTTGATGCCAAGACTTTGAGGGGTCGAGGCCGAGACTTTGAGGGGTCGAGGCC
Source organism: Percina caprodes (assembly GCA_013375575.1). Lineage (NCBI taxonomy): Eukaryota > Metazoa > Chordata > Actinopteri > Perciformes > Percidae > Percina > Percina caprodes. The sequence goes on from JABXJD010000112.1 coordinate 1,621,876, forward strand.
GAGACTTTGAGGGGTCGAGGCCGAGACATTGAGGGGTCGAGGCCGAGACTTTGAGGGGTCCTGCCGAGACTTTGAGGGGTCGAGGCTGAGACATTGAGGGGTCGAGGCCGAGACTTTGAGGGGTCGAGGCCGAGACTTTGAGGGGTCGAGGCTGAGACATTGAGGGGTCGAGGCCGAGACTTTGAGGGGTCGAGGCCGAGACTTTGAGGGGTCGAGGCTGAGACTTTGAGGGGTCGAGGCCGAGACTTTGAGGGGTCGAGGCTGAGACATTGAGGGGTTGAGACGAGACTTTGAGGGTTGTGACCGAGACTTTGAGGGGTCGAGACTGAGACTTCAAGGGGTCGAGACGAGACTTTGAGGGGTCGAGTGAGGGGTTGATGCTAACCACAGTCATTCCTCAAATTGATCTGAAAGACCCAGATTCTCATAGAAAAGCAACCACAGCAACTTCTCCTGTTCCCTTTTTCATTCACTGTCTCGGGAGAGGGTGTTAACCCTCATGTTGTCCCCGGGGCAAATCTGACCCGTTTTCAGTTTATTATCACAAAAAATGGGCCTTCAAAATAAGAGCTGACAATGTCAACATTAGAAATATTAAATAACTGGAAAAAAAACCTCTAAAAAA
>JABXJD010000112.1:1627500-1630000 GCA_013375575.1 Percina caprodes
CATTTTGAAGGAGAACATGATGGATTTCATCTTTGAGTCTCAGTGAGGCGTTCAGGTGCTCTTATAGAGTCCGGACACTCCTCCCTCTCTGGGCCCAGTGAGGCGTTCAGGTGCTCTTATAGAGTCCGGACACTCCTCCCTCTCTGGGCCCAAAGAGGCGTTCAGGTGCTCTTATAGAGTCCGGACACTCCTCCCTCTCTGGGCCCAAAGAGGCGTTCAGGTGCTCTTATAGAGTCCGGACACTCCTCCCTCTCTGGGCCCAGTGAGGCGTTCAGGTGCTCTTATAGAGTCCGGACACTCCTCCCTCTCTGGGCCCAAAGAGGCGTTCAGGTGCTCTTATAGAGTCCGGACACTCCTCCCACCTTGGGCCCAGTCCATGTCCCAGTGAAGGTCCCCTGGCAGGACTGGTATTTCCACACAGCTGACGGTAAAACCCAGATTTCATCACATCGGCAGAAGGAAACTGTTATGAGACTCTACTGAGAAGCTTAAAAGCACAACATTAATATTATTTGTGATTTGCCCCCGCAGGAGATCAGATATAATGCAGCTTTAAGGACCCCCCCCCCCCGCAGGAGATCAGATATAATGCAGCTTTAAGGACCCCCGCAGGAGATCAGATATAATGCAGCTTTAAGAGTCCCCCGAAGTTTTAGAGTGTTTCATTTTCATACCGCTGTTGTAGACGTTGTTATTTCCTCATAGACCTCTATAGAAACATAATTGTTTTGGAGCCCAGTGATAATATTATTAATAATATTATTAATAATATTAATATTATTAATATTAATAATATTAATATTATTAATAATATTAATATTATTAATAATATTATTAATAATATTAATATTTGATGTAGTTTGGGTTTATTTTCCCTTTCTTTGGCCTCCTTGTGTTTTTGTCCCAGTTTCGTCCCTGGTCTTGTGTTGCTGGTCCTGTCTTGTGTTCCCCTGTGTCTGTTTGTTCTACTTCCTGTTTTATTTTGATAGTGTAGTTTCCTGTCTTGTCTTGTCTTGTCTAGCTTTGTTTTGTCCCTGTCTGATTGTCCTGCCCCGCCCTAATGTGATCCACCTGATGTCTCACCTGTTCCTCGTTACCTCGTTACCTCGTCACCTCGTTACCTCGTCACTTCGTCACCTCGTCACCTCGTTACCTCGTCAACTCGTCACCTCGTCTACTCGTCACCTCGTCACCTCGTCACCTGTTACCTCGTTACCTCGTCACCTCGTCAACTCGTTACCTCGTCACCTCGTCACCTGTTACCTCGTCACCTCGTCACTTCGTCACCTCGTCACCTCGTCACCTCGTCACCTCGTCACCTCGTCACTTCACCTCGTCACCTCGTCACCTGTTACCTCACTCGTCCTCGTCACCACCACTCGTCACCTCGTCACCTCGTCACCTCGTCACCTCGTTACCTCGTCACCTCGTCACCTCGTCACCTCGTGTATTTAACCCCCGTGTTCCCTTTGTCTCGTGTCAGATCGTTTTGCCAGTCTGCGTGACATGTTGTCGTCTTCTCCATCTGTCTGTCTGTCCATCTGCCTGTCTGTCTGTCTGCCTGCCTGTCTGTCCATCTGTCTGTCTGCCTGTCCATCTGTCCGTCTGTCCATCTGTCTGTCTGCCTGTCCATCTGTCCGTCTGTCCATCTGTCTGTCTGCCTGTCCATCTGTCCGTCTGTCCATCTGTCCGTCTGTCCATCTGTCCGTCTGTCCATCTGTCTGTCTGCCTGTCTGTCTGTCCATCTGTCTGTCTGCCTGTCCATCTGTCTGTCTGTCCATCTGCCTGTCTGTCTGTCTGTCTGTCTGTCCATCTGTCTGTCCGTCTGTCCATCTGCCTGTCTGTCCATCTGTCTGCCTGCCTGTCTGTCCATCTGTCTGTCTGCCTGTCCATCTGTCCGTCTGTCCATCTGTCTGTCTGCCTGTCCATCTGTCCGTCTGTCCATCTGTCTGTCTGCCTGTCCATCTGTCCGTCTGTCCATCTGTCCGTCTGTCCATCTGTCCGTCTGTCCATCTGTCTGTCTGCCTGTCTGTCTGTCCATCTGTCTGTCTGCCTGTCCATCTGTCTGTCTGTCTGTCCGTCCGTCTAAGTCTTCTGCCTGTTCCCGTGTTCCCAGTGAGTTTTCCCCCGTCAAGTTTTTCCCCATGTTGAGTCGTCTTGTCTGCCTGTCTGTCTGTCTGTCTGTCTGTCTGTCTGTCTGTCTGTCTGTCTGTCTGCCTGCCTGCCTGCCTGCCTGCCTGCCTGTCTGTCTGTCTGCCTGCCTGTCTGTCTGCCTGCCTGTCTGTCTGTCTGTCTGCCTGCCTGTCTGCCTGCCTGCCTGCCTGCCTGCCTGCCTGCCTGCCTGCCTGTCTGTCTGCCTGTCTGTCTGTCTGTCTGCCTGCCTGCCTGCCTGCCTGCCTGCCTGCCTGTCTGTCTGCCTGTCTGTCTGCCTGTCTGTCTGTCTGTCTGTCTGCCTGCCTGCCTGCCTGCCTGCCTGCCTGTCTGTCTGCCTGTCTGTCTG
>JABXJD010000112.1:1632500-1657500 GCA_013375575.1 Percina caprodes
AAATTAAAACACAACGAGTCTGTTTTATGTTGTTTATGTGTACAGAGGACAGCGGTTAGCTTAACGTTAGCGGTTAGCTTAACGTCAGCGGTTAGCTTAACGTCAGCGGTTAGCTTAACGTCAGCTGTTAGCTTAAGGTCAGCGGTTAGCTTAACGTCAGCTGTTAGCTTAAGGTCAGCGGTTAGCTTAAGGTCAGCGGTTAGCTTAACGTCAGCTGTTAGCTTAACGTCAGCTGTTAGCTTAACGTCAGCTGTTAGCTTAAGGTCAGCGGTTAGCTTAACGTCAGCTGTTAGCTTAACGTCAGCGGTTAGCTTAACGTCAGCTTAAGGTCAGCGGTTAGCTTAACGTCAGCTGTTAGCTTAAGGTCAGCGGTTAGCTTAACGTCAGCTGTTAGCTTAACGTCAGCGGTTAGCTTAACGTCAACGGTTAGCTTAAAATCAGCTGTTAGCTTAACGTCAGCTGTTAGCTTAATGTCAGCGGTTAGCTTAACGTCAGCAGTTAGCTTAAAGTCAGCTGTTAGCTTAACGTCAGCTGTTAGCTTAAGGTCAGCGGTTAGCTTAACGTCAGCTGTTAGCTTAACGTCAGCTGTTAGCTTAAGGTCAGCTGTTAGCTTAATGTCAGCTGTTAGCTTAACGTCAGCTGTTAGCTTAACATCAGCTGTTAGCTTAAGGTCATGATTTGAAACAGCACTCTTCATACATATACACATATATATGTATATATATATATACACATATATATATATATATATATATATATATATATATGAGAAAACTATTATTTCGGATCCAAAAAAAACATTGCCAAAGTTGACAAAAAGTTGTTAGAAAAAGCAACAAAAACATGTCAAAAATTGCCAAAAACAATTATTTTTAAATGCCAAAAAAATTTGAATCAAATTTGACAAAAACTTTGTTTTTTCATAATCGTGTTCCAGTACACGAATCAGAGATGAAATAACGTAACAGCCATGAGACTGGGCTGCAACATGAGGGTCAATTAATGAATTAATGAATTAATTAATTAATAAGAGAGAGAACAACTTGGATGCGCCTCAGATGTCATGTTTTTTGCAGGTTCCCGTCCCACCTTCCACTTGGAGCCCATGTTGTCGGCGCTGGTCACCGACATGCGACCGCCGGCGCCGTGTCCTTTGTGGATGAGCCACTGAGCTCCGTCCTCGAGGGTCACTCTGAGGAACAAGCATGCGTTAAACCTCCACCCTTCATACACCAATGAGAAGATCCCTTATGACCTCAAACCCTCCTGGTGTCCTCGGGCAAATTTCACCCGTTTCCAAAACTTACTATTACAGAACTATGAAAGTTGGAATAAAAATCCACAAAAACAGGCTGAGAAAAGTTTTTATCAAAACATTGCCAAAGGTGCCAAAAACATGTTAGAACAAACGTCAAAAAACATGTATAAAAAAGTCAAAAAAAATTTGACAAACATTTTTTTTGAAATCTGAAAAAGTCACAAAAAAATGTAAAGAAAAACATCACCAAAGGTGACAAAAATATGTTAAAAAATGGACAAAAATATGTTAAAAAATGACAAAAACTATTTTAAAAAATTGGAACAAAACACAAAAACACCCTGAAAAAAAAATAAAAAATAAAAAAAATTGGAAATGTGACAAAAAAATTATCAAAAACATCGCCAAAGGTGCCAAAAACATGTTAGAACAAACATCAAAAACATGTATAAAAAAGTCCCAAAAAATTTGACAAGCATTTTTTTTGAAATCTGAAAAAGTCACAAAAAAATGTAAAAAAAAACATCGCCAAAGGTGACAAAAATATGTTAGAAAAATTGACAAAAATATATTAAAAATGACAAAAACTATTCTAAAAAATTGGAATAAAAATCCACAAAAACACCCTGAAAAAAAAACAAAATAATAAAAACAAAATCGGAAATGTGACAAAAAATGTATCAAAAACATCGCCAAAGGTGACAAAAACATGTTAGAACAAACGTAAAAAACTTGTAAAAAAAGTTTTAAAAAAGTCTAAAAAATTTTGACAAACATTTTTTTTTAAATCTGAAAAAGTCACAAAAAAATGTAAAAAAAAACATCGCCAAAGGTGACAAAAATATGTTAGAAAAAGCAACAAAAATATGTGACAAAAACTCACCTGACTCCAGAGTGGCTGATTGGTCCGTATGCAGATCCAAGGGATCTGATTGGTCGAACCACCCTGTCGGCTCGTACCACTGGAGCATCAAGGTCGAGATCAAACTCGTCCAAAACCTTATCCCAAATGACTGATAACAGGGGATCGTCCTCATTGGGGGCGGAGGTTATTCCGGTTGTCACTGCAGTTCGGTCCAGAATACGGAGAAATAGAAAAGATTCGTTAGTTCACACAAACTATTCAAAAAAAGTCACTTAAAATGTATCAAAAACATCGCCAACGATGACAAAAAATTGTTAGAAAAATCGACAAAAAACATGTTAAAAATCACCAAAAAAAATTTTTCAAACACTGAAAAAAGTGACCAAAAAATCAGAAAAAGTCAGAAAAGAATTTAACAACAACGTCACCAAAGGTGACAATTTTTTTTAATAAAAAGTGACAAAAAAATTGACAAAAGCAATAAAAAAAATGCCAAAAAAACTGAATAAAGAAAATCAACAAAAACACTTTTAAAACGCTGAAAAAAGTCACACAGAAACAATTTGGAAAAAGTCAAAAACAAAAATATCAAAAACGTCGCCAAAGGTGACAAAAAATGTTAGAAAAAACGACAAAAACATGTTAAAAAAATGACATTAAAAAGCAAAAAAGTGTAGAAAAAGAACAAAATAGGGTAACAATTGGTGCTTTTTCCCAATGAGATTAAAGATGAATAATCTTTAATAATGTAGATATAATGAGTAAGACGGTAATGTTAAAAATAATAGAAGAACAAATTATCAAAAACATCGCCAAAATTGACAAAAACATAATTAAAAAAAAAAAAAAAATCAACAAAAACAGGGTTTTTTAAAGCTGAAAAAAGTCACAAAATTGACTAAATCGGCCATTATAAATGCCGATACTGATAGATCGGGAAATGCCGAATATCGGCCGATAATATCAGCCCGCCGATAATCCGGTCGGGCTCTAATATGTGTAACTGAATTTACAATCAGGAGATTCTGATGTTGATTTCTTGACAAATCAAGTCTGATTTAGGTCAGCTGTGAAACCCCCACAGCAGCAGTTTGAAAACACATTTTACTGCAGACCCCCACAAAAAAAAGAAGTACTCAAAAGTACTTACGGAAATCTCCGGACGCCACAGGGTTAACCAGCAGAGCCACAGCAAAGAGGAGCATGTTGAAGGAAAACATGTTGGACTGTAATCTCTGCTTCAGTCACTGCACGGTGAGACGTTCAGGGCCCCCTGATGTAACCTGGAACAGATGACCTGCACGGTGAGACGTTCAGGGCCCCCTGATGTAACCTGGAACAGATGACCTGCACGGTGAGACGTTCAGGGCCCCTGATGTAACCTGGAACAGATGACCTGCACGGTGAGACGTTCAGGGCCCCCTGATGTAACCTGGAACAGATGACCTGCACGGTGAGACGTTCAGGGCCCCCTGATGTAACCTGGAACAGATGACCTGCACGGTGAGACGTTCAGGGCCCCCTGATGTAACCTGGAACAGATGACCTGCACGGTGAGACGTTCAGGGCCCCCTGATGTAACCCGGAACAGATGACCTGCACGGTGAGACGTTCAGGGCCCCCTGATGTAACCCGGAACAGATGACCTGCACGGTGAGACGTTCAGGGCCCCCTGATGTAACCTGGAACAGATGACCTGCACGGTGAGACGTTCAGGGCCCCTGATGTAACCGGAACAGATGACCTGCACGGTGAGACGTTCAGGGCCCCTGATGTAACCTGGAACAGATGACCTGCACGGTGAGACGTTCAGGGCCCCTGATGTAACCCGGAACAGATGACCTGCACGGTGAGACGTTCAGGGCCCCCTGATGTAACCCGGAACAGATGACCTACACGGTGAGACGTTCAGGGCCCCCTGATGTAACCCGGAACGGATGACCTGCACGGTGAGACGTTCAGGGACACAGGTCAGCTGTTACATCAGTGTGTGTGCCTTGGCAGGATGCCTCTGTTGTTTCAAACCCGCTGACAGTTCATCATCAACTCAAAGGTTGATTCTTACGTAAGACGCTCTGACTTTAACCCTGTGTTGTCCTCCCGGGCTGAAAAGGGACAAAAATTTGACATTTTCGTCTCTTTATCAGACTTTTTTTTAGTCTCCACGACCACCATCTTACTAGTTTTATACTTTTAGAATTCATGGTCAATAACCCTCATTTATATAGAATTATACCTAATATTAACCCTCATTTATATAGAATTATACCTGATATTAACCCTCATTTATATAGAATTATACCTGATATTAACCCTCATTTATATAGAATTATACCTAATATTAACCCTCATTTATATAGAATTATACCTAATATTAACCCTCATTTATATAGAATTATACCTGATATTAACCCTCATTTATATAGAATTATACCTGATATTAACCCTCATTTATATAGAATTATACCTAATATTAACCCTCATTTATATAGAATTATACCTAATATTAACCCTCATTTATATAGAATTATACCTAATATTAACCCTCATTTATATAGAATTATACCTGATATTAACCCTCATTTATATAGAATTATACCTAATATTAACCCTCATTTATATAGAATTATACCTGATATTAACCCTCATTTATATAGAATTATACCTGATATTAACCCTCATTTATATAGAATTATACCTAATATTAACCCTCATTTATATAGAATTATACCTGATATTAACCCTCATTTATATAGAATTATACCTGATATTAACCCTCATTTATATAGAATTATACCTAATATTAACCCTCATTTATATAGAATTATACCTGATATTAACCCTCATTTATATAGAATTATACCTAATATTAACCCTCATTTATATAGAATTATACCTGATATTAACCCTCATTTATATAGAATTATACCTGATATTAACCCTCATTTATATAGAATTATACCTAATATTAACCCTCATTTATATAGAATTATACCTAATATTAACCCTCATTTATATAGAATTATACCTAATATTAACCCTCATTTATATAGAATTATACCTGATATTAACCCTCATTTATATAGAATTATACCTAATATTAACCCTCATTTATATAGAATTATACCTAATATTAACCCTCATTTATATAGAATTATACCTGATATTAACCCTCATTTATATAGAATTATACCTAATATTAACCCTCATTTATATAGAATTATACCTGATATTAACCCTCATTTATATAGAATTATACCTGATATTAACCCTCATTTATATAGAATTATACCTAATATTAACCCTCATTTATATAGAATTATACCTAATATTAACCCTCATTTATATAGAATTATACCTGATATTAACCCTCATTTATATAGAATTATACCTGATATTAACCCTCATTTATATAGAATTATACCTAATATTAACCCTCATTTATATAGAATTATACCTAATATTAACCCTCATTTATATAGAATTATACCTGATATTAACCCTCATTTATATAGAATTATACCTGATATTAACCCTCATTTATATAGAATCATACCTAATATTAACCCTCATTTATATAGAATTATACCTGATATTAACCCTCATTTATATAGAATTATACCTAATATTAACCCTCATTTATATAGAATTATACCTGATATTAACCCTCATTTATATAGAATTATACCTGATATTAACCCTCATTTATATAGAATTATACCTAATATTAACCCTCATTTATATAGAATTATACCTAATATTAACCCTCATTTATATAGAATTATACCTAATATTAACCCTCATTTATATAGAATTATACCTAATATTAACCCTCATTTATATAGAATTATACCTAATATTAACCCTCATTTATATAGAATTATACCTGATATTAACCCTCATTTATATAGAATTATACCTAATATTAACCCTCATTTATATAGAATTATACCTAATATTAACCCTCATTTATATAGAATTATACCTGATATTAACCCTCATTTATATAGAATTATACCTGATATTAACCCTCATTTATATAGAATTATACCTGATATTAACCCTCATTTATATAGAATTATACCTGATATTAACCCTCATTTATATAGAATTATACCTGATATTAACCCTCATTTATATAGAATTATACCTGATATTAACCCTCATTTATATAGAATTATACCTGATATTAACCCTCATTTATATAGAATTATACCTAATATTAACCCTCATTTATATAGAATTATACCTAATATTAACCCTCATTTATATAGAATTATACCTAATATTAACCCTCATTTATATAGAATTATACCTAATATTAACCCTCATTTATATAGAATTATACCTGATATTAACCCTCATTTATATAGAATTATACCTGATATTAACCCTCATTTATATAGAATTATACCTGATATTAACCCTCATTTATATAGAATTATACCTGATATTAACCCTCATTTATATAGAATTATACCTGATATTAACCCTCATTTATATAGAATTATACCTGATATTAACCCTCATTTATATAGAATTATACCTGATATTAACCCTCATTTATATAGAATTATACCTGATATTAACCCTCATTTATATAGAATTATAACTGATATTAACCCTCATTTATATAGAATTATACCTGATATTAACCCTCATTTATATAGAATTATAACTGATATTAACCCTCATTTATATAGAATTATACCTGATATTAACCCTCATTTATATAGAATTATACCTGATATTAACCCTCATTTATATAGAATTATACCTGATATTAACCCTCATTTATATAGAATTATAACTGATATTAACCCTCATTTATATAGAATTATACCTGATATTAACCCTCATTTATATAGAATTATACCTAATATTAACCCTCATTTATATAGAATTATACCTAATATTAACCCTCATTTATATAGAATTATACCTAATATTAACCCTCATTTATATAGAATTATACCTAATATTAACCCTCATTTATATAGAATTATACCTGATATTAACCCTCATTTATATAGAATTATACCTAATATTAACCCTCATTTATATAGAATTATACCTAATATTAACCCTCATTTATATAGAATTATACCTAATATTAACCCTCATTTATATAGAATTATACCTGATATTAACCCTCATTTATATAGAATTATACCTGATATTAACCCTCATTTATATAGAATTATACCTGATATTAACCCTCATTTATATAGAATTATACCTGATATTAACCCTCATTTATATAGAATTATACCTGATATTAACCCTCATTTATATAGAATTATACCTAATATTAACCCTCATTTATATAGAATTATACCTAATATTAACCCTCATTTATATAGAATTATACCTAATATTAACCCTCATTTATATAGAATTATACCTAATATTAACCCTCATTTATATAGAATTATACCTGATATTAACCCTCATTTATATAGAATTATACCTAATATTAACCCTCATTTATATAGAATTATACCTGATATTAACCCTCATTTATATAGAATTATACCTGATATTAACCCTCATTTATATAGAATTATACCTGATATTAACCCTCATTTATATAGAATTATACCTGATATTAACCCTCATTTATATAGAATTATACCTGATATTAACCCTCATTTATATAGAATTATACCTGATATTAACCCTCATTTATATAGAATTATAACTGATATTAACCCTCATTTATATAGAATTATACCTGATATTAACCCTCATTTATATAGAATTATACCTGATATTAACCCTCATTTATATAGAATTATAACTGATATTAACCCTCATTTATATAGAATTATACCTGATATTAACCCTCATTTATATAGAATTATAACTGATATTAACCCTCATTTATATAGAATTATACCTAATATTAGAGTTAAAAAGCAGAAATGATGAATTATTGTGACTAATAGTTAAGATCAGAGGAATGAAAGAGCGTTGGAAGGATCCATTTTATGGTAATTTGGTTAAAAAGAAACTCATATTTCAGATATAGACATTTATTAAAGGGGTCAGATTTTACCTTAAAATATAAAAAACAACTCAAAATATTAAATTTTTTCCCTTAATATAGATTTCCAAATTAATTTTCTCAAAATATTAATTCTTTCCCCTCAAAATATAAAAACCTCAAAATATAAAAACCTCAAAATATTAAAATTGTTTCCCCTCAAAATATATAAAAAAAACAAATATTAATTTTTCTTTTTAAATTCTGACATTTATCGAAAATTCCAAATTAATTTTCCCAAAATGTTATTTTTCTCTCAAAATATAAAAACAACTCAAAATATTAAATTTTTTCCTTAAAGTATAAAAACCTCAAAATATAAAACACAAATATTAACTTTTTCTTTTTCTTTAAAACAATTCTGACATTTATCAAAAATTCCAAATTAATTTTCCAAAATATTATTTATTTCCCTCAAAATATAAAAAACAACTCAAAATATGGATTTTTTTCTCAGAATATTTAACTTTTTCCCTCAAATTATTCCAATTTTTTCTGAAAAAACCTTTTAATTAACTTTTAACTTTTTCTGACATTTATCAAAAAATGTTCCCTTAAAATATAAAAAAACAACTCAAAATATTAAATTTTTTTCCTTAATATAGATTTCCATATTAATTTTCTCTAAATATTAATTATTTCCCCTCAAAATATAAAAACCTCAAAATATAAAAACCTCAAAATATTAAAATTGTTTCCCCTCAAAATATATAAAAAAACAAATATTAATTTCTTTTTAAATTCTGACATTTATCAAAAATTCCAAATTAATTTTCCCAAAATGTTATTTTTTTCTCTCAAAATATAAAAACAACTCAAAATATTAAATTTTTTCCCTTAAAGTATAAAAACCTCAAAATATAAAACACAAATATTAACTTTTTTCTTTTTCTTTAAAACAATTCTGACATTTATCAAAAATTCCAAATTAATTTTCCAAAATATTATTTATTTCCCTCAAAATATAAAAAACAACTCAAAATATGGATTTTTTTTCTCAGAATATTTAACTTTTTTCCCTCAAATTATTCCAATTTTTTTCTGAAAAAACCTTTTAATTAACTTTTAACTTTTTCTGACATTTATCAAAAAATGTTCCCTTAAAATATAAAAAACAACTCAAAATATTAAATTTTTTTCCTTAATATAGATTTCCAAATTCATTTTCTCTAAATATTAATTATTTCCCCTCAAAATATAAAAACCTCAAAATATAAAAACCTCAAAATATTAAAAACAACCCAAAATATGGATTTTTTCTCAGAATATTTGACTTTTCTTCCTCAAATTATTCCCTTTTTTTTTCTTCTGAAAAACAACTTTTAATTAACTTTTAAAATATTAATGTTAAAACCTGATAAACGGACATTTTCACGCTGTGGGACCGTTAAAGTCTTCTGTTCATGTCCAATAATATTTATGAATGAATTACAGTCCCAGGAAGTCAAGTCCACCTTAGTCGAGTCCAAGACAAGTCCAAGACCAGGACTAGTCGAGTCCAAGACAAGTCCAAGACCAGGACTAGTCGAGTCCAAGACCAGGACTAGTCGAGTCCAAGACCAGGACTAGTCGAGTCCAAGACAAGTCCAAGACCAGGACTAGTCGAGTCCAAAAATGTAAATGTAAATGTAAATGTATTTTATTTATATAGCACTTTACAACGACCGATAAGTGAACCAAAGTGCTTCACAACAAATAAAACCACAGATTTAAAACAACAATACACCACTAACAAAATTACAATATCGAATGATAAAAGTAAGAAAAAAATAATAATAAATAAACAAAAATAAAAAACAATACAATCAATGCAAATGTGTCATCACATTACTAGGTACCAAACGCCAGTTTAAAAAGATGCGTCTTAAGTCTTGATTTAAAAAGACCCAGGTCAGTAATGATACGCATCTCACTGGGCAGCTTATTCCAGAGCTTAGGTCCAGAAACCGAAAAAGCGCGGTCACCCCAGTGTTTCAGTTTTGACCTGGGCACTTCCAACATGAGTTGATTAGATGACCTCAACGTCCTACCACAATTTCGAATAATCAGCATGTCTAAAATGTAAGATGGGGCAAGGCCATTAAGAGCTTTAAAAACAAACAATACAATTTTATACTTAATTCTAAAATGTACCGGGAGCCAATGGAGAGAATAAAGAATCGGAGTTATGTGGTCTCGTTTTCATGCCCGTTAACAGGCGGGCAGCTGCATTTTGGACAAGTTGGAGACGGTCAACAGAGGACTGGGAAACACCCATATATAGGGCATTGCAATAGTCCAGTCTAGAGCTTATTAAAGCGTGAATAGCCTTCTCAAGGTCATGACGGTTTAAAAACGATTTTACCTTTGCCAGAAGGCGCAGTTTAAAAGCTCGATCTAACAACATTATCAATCTGTTTGTTGAATTTAAAGGAACTATCAAAAATCACTCCTAAGTTCTTTACCGTCTGTCTGGCCGTTGGAAACCAGGGACCAAACCCGTTAGACACAGATTCTCCAAACACAATATATTCAGTTTTATCCTCATTTAAGTGCATAAAATTTTGGGCAAACCACTGCTTAATGTCCGTGATGCAGTCAACTAAGGTACCTTGTACATCACCAGGCTTCAATGGCAGATAGATTTGGAGATCATCTGCATAGCAGTGAAAAGATAGGTTGTGTCTGGCTATAATTGACCTAGCGGTAGCATATATAATGAAAACAAAATAGGGCCAAGAATGGAGCCTTGCGGGACTCCACAGGAAAGAGAAGCACAGGAAGAAGTCAAATCCCCCATCATCACAGAGAAAGTTCTATTTGATAAGTATGACATAAACCACTTCAGTGAGGTGCCATGAATGCCAACAAACTGTTCCAGGCGTGACAGGAGGATTGTATGGTCTACCGTATCAAAGGCAGCTGTGAGGTCTAGTAGCACTAAGGCAACAGGACATTTGTTATCTACAAAGAAAGCAATATCATTATGTACCTTTAATAATGCAGACTCAGTGCTGTGGTGAGACCTAAATCCAGACTGAAATTTTTCAAGGACAGAGTTGTTTTTCCAAGACAAGTCCAAGACCAGGACTAGTCGAGTCCAAGACCAGGACTAGTCGAGTCCAAGACCAGGACTAGTCGAGTCCAAGACAAGTCCAAGACCAGGACTAGTCGAGTCCAAGACCAGGACTAGTCGAGTCCAAGACCAGGACTAGTCGAGTCCAAGACAAGTCCAAGACCAGGACTAGTCGAGTCCAAGACCAGGACTAGTCGAGTCCAAGACCAGGACTAGTCGAGTCCAAGACAAGTCCAAGACCAGGACTAGTCGAGTCCAAGACAAGTCCAAGACCAGTCGAGTCCAAGACCAGGACTAGTCGAGTCCAAGACCAGGACTAGTCGAGTCCAAGACAAGTCCAAGACCAGGACTAGTCGAGTCCAAGACAAGTCCAAGACCAGGACTAGTCGAGTCCAAGACAAGTCCGAGACCAGGACTAGTTCAAGACCAGGACTAGTTGAGTCCAAGACAAGTCCAAGACCAGGTCTAGTCGAGTCCAAGACATGTCCAAGACCAGGACTTGGTCCAGACCAAGTCTGATTGGTTCAGCAGCAGCGTGGGTCAGGTGGACAGGAAGTTGTCATCGTCCCGGGTGAAGGTCTCTGCTGCCGTCTGATTGGTTCAGCAGCAGCGTGGGTCAGGTGGACAGGAAGTTGTCATCGTCCCGGGTGAAGGTCTCTGCTGCCGTCTGATTGGTTCAGCAGCAGCGTGGGTCAGGTGGACAGGAAGTTGTCATCGTCCCGGCTGCTGAAGAGGCCGGAGGTGCTGGCGCTGACGCCGCCGACGCCCGCCAGGTACGAGTGATGGAGGATCGGCAGCTGGATGGACACGCGGCGCCGCACGCTGACACACACACACACACACACACACACACACACACAGAGAGACACACACACACACACACACACACACACACACACACACACACACACACACACACACACACACACACAGAGACACACACAGGAAGTCAACATACGGAATATATAGTCACCATCTAGTTCATACTGGAGCCGACTGATGGAGGGTTTTATTATTATTATTATTATTATTATAATAATAATAATAATAACTAGAAAATTCCGCAGAAATTTTATCAGTGTGCCTGCTATTGGGGCACATCCGCATAGCAATAAAACCTAATAATGGCTGCCATGCCACTTCCGCACCGTATGACGAAAAGTTTTTCTTTTAATAACTTTTCATCGTTAACATGTTAAGATGACACACACCAAGTTTGAAGTTGATTGGATGATAGCTCTAGGACGAGTTCGTTAAAGTACGACACGTGGAAATGGCCAAAATCGCACTAATTTCGAACATTCAATACAAAATGGCGGACTTTCTGTTGGGTTTAGGGGGGGGCTACAATGGAGTTTTATGTCCGCCCTGCCATGCTACATATGTGGACCAAGTTTCGTGAGTCTACGTTAAACGTAGTGCAGGGGCTGAATTTTCATAATATTGTTTTGGTGGCGAATCGCACAAAATGGCCGCCCCGCCACGGCCACACCGTTCGACGAAAAAATTTTCTTTCAATAACTTTTCATCGTTAACATGTTAAGATGACACACACCAAGTTTGAAGTTGATCGGATGAAAGCTCTAGGAGGAGTTCGTTAAAGTACGACACGTGGAAATGGCCAAAATCGCACTAATTTCGAACATTTGAAAGGGCCCCCCCCTCTGTCCTCTCAGTGTCAGGGCCTGTTGCTATGGTGATTTCCTCAGAGAAGAGGCCAGAGTGGGTTTTTTTTCTGTTACAAGTCAGCAGTTGGTTCGCTAGCGCGAAAACTTTACGTCCGACAGACTCCATAGTTACACGTCTGCGATCAGAACAAGATTTTCTACATTTTGACCAACTATGATGTCTAAAGACGTAAAACTGGAGGACAGAGAGACATTTGTTTGGGGAAAATGTCATTAAATCGTCCTCCAGCTGCCAGTTTTTCATAGTTTCGTCGACAGTTGGTAGATCACAGCCCACAATTTAAGTCCGATAGACTCCATAGTTACACGTCTGCGACCGGAACAAGATTTCCTACATTTTGACCAATAATAAAGTCTGAAGAGTTAAAACTGGAGGAGAGAGAGACATTAGTTTGAGAAACTTCCAGATATCCGTCCTCCAGCTCCCCACTCTGTCCTCCACTCTAGCTCTGACATTCCACCACATACACACACATTGGAAAATCTGAGCCGGTCTGAAAACGGGACGATACGTAAACTGTGATTTGGGAGAAACCGTGCTTGATATCTGAACGCCCATTCAGCCCAATAAACGCCAAAGTCTTGTCTTCGGTTTAACCTTTTAATCATGTTTCTACGTTAAAGTATGGCGACACAGCACGGTCCCAAAGAGGCGGTTTTAGCGATGTTGAGAGTTTTGCGAACTTTTCCCATTCAAGTCAATGGGAAGATTTTGCCGTTTTTGCGATTTCGGGAAAACCGCGGCAAATCTGGTAGAAACTTCCGAGCACACCATTCCCGATCATTACCCACGTTTCGGTGTATTGCGCGTGCGCGTGTTGGCAACGCTTCGGGACTTACGGACGGACGAAATTTGGCGGAAGATTAAGAATAAGAAATAACTAGAAAATTCCGCAGAAATTTTATCAGTGTGCCTGCTATTGGGGCACATCCGCATAGCAATAAAAGCTAATAATGGCTTAATTATAAAAATAATAATCTTAAGATGACACACACCAAGTTTGAAGTTGATTGGATGAAACCTCTTGGAGGAGTTCGTTAAAGTATGACACGTGGAAATGGCCAAAATCGCACTAATTTCAAACATTCAATACAAAATGGTGGACTTCCTGTTGGGTTTAGGGGGGGGCTACAATGGAGTTTTATGTCCGTCCTGCCATGCTACATATGTGGACCAAGTTTCGTGAGTCTACGTTAAACGTAGTGCAGGGGCTCAATTTTCATAATATTGTTTTGGTGGTGAATCGCACAAAATGGCCGCCCCGCCACGGCCACACCGTTCAACGAAAAAAATTTCTTTCAATAACTTTTCATCGTTAACATCTTAAGATGACACACACCAAGTTTGAAGTTGATCGGATGAAAGCTCTAGGAGGAGTTCGTTAAAGTACGACACGTGGAAATGGCCAAAATCGCACTAACTCCGAACATTCAATACAAAATGGTGGACTTCCTGTTGGGTTTAGGGGGGGGCTACAATGGAGTTTTATGTCCGTCCTGCCATGCTACATATGTGGACCAAGTTTCGTGAGTCTACGTTAAACGTAGTGCAGGGGCTCAATTTTCATAATATTGTTTTGTTGGCGAATCGCACAAAATGGCCGCCCCGCCACGGCCACACCGTTCGACGAAAAAAATTTCTTTCAATAACTTTTCATCGTTAACATCTTAAGATGACACACACCAAGTTGGAAGTTGATTGGATGAAAGCTCTAGGAGGAGTTCGTTAAAGTACGACACGTGGAAATGGCCAAAATCGCACTAATTTCAAACATTCAATACAAAATGGCGGACTTCCTGTTGGGTTTAGGGGGGGGCTACAATGGAGTTTTATGTCCGTCCTGCCATGCTACATATGTGGACCAAGTTTCGTGAGTCTACGTTAAACGTAGTGCAGGGCTCAATTTTCATAATATTGTTTTGGTGGCGAATCGCACAAAATGGCCGCCCCGTCACGGCCACACCGTTCGACGAAAAAAATTTCTTTCAATAACTTTTCATCCTTAACATCTTAAGATGACACACACCAAGTTGGAAGTTGATTGGATGAAAGCTCTAGGAGGAGTTCGTTAAAGTACGACACGTGGAAATGGCCAAAATCGCACTAATTTCGAACATTTGAAAGGGCCCCCCCCTCTGTCCTCTCAGTGTCAGGGCCTGTTGCTATGGTGATTTCCTCAGAGAAGAGGCCAGAGTGGGGTTTTTTTTCTGTTATAAGTCAGCAGTTGGTTCGCTAGCGCGAAAACTTTACGTCCGACAGACTCCATAGTTACACGTCTGCGATCAGCACAAGATTTTCTACATTTTGACCAACTATGATGTCTGAAGACGTAAAACTGGAGGACAGAGAGACATTTGTTTGGGGAAAATGTCATTAAATCGTCCTCCAGCTCCCAGTTTTTTCATAGTTTCGTCGACAGTTGGTAGATCACAGCCCACAATTTAAGTCCGATAGACTCCATAGTTACACGTCTGCGACCGGAACAAGATTTCCTACATTTTGACCAATAATGAAGTCTGAAGAGTTAAAACTGGAGGAGAGAGAGACATTAGTTTGAGAAACTTCCAGATATCCGTCCTCCAGCCCCCCACTCTGTCCTCCACTCTAGCTCTGAACATTCCACCACATACACACACATTGGAAAATCTGAGACGTCTGAAAACGGGACGATACGTAAACTGTGATTTGGGAGAAACCGTGCTAGATATCTGAACGCCCATTCAGCCCAATAAACGCCAAAGTCTTGTCTTCGGTTTAACCTTTTAATCATGTTTCTACGTTAAAGTATGGCGACACAGCACGGTCCCAAAGAGGGTGGTTTTAGCGATGTTGAGAGTTTTCCCGAACTTTTCCCATTCAAGTCAATGGGAAGATTTTGCTGGTTTTTGCGATTTCGGGAAACCGCGGCAAATCTGGTAGAAACTTCCGAGCACACCATTCCCGATCAATACCCACGTTTGGTGTATTGTGGTTGCGCGTGTTGGCAACGCTTCGGGACTTACGGACGGACGAAATTTGGCGGAAGATGGAGAATAAGAAATAATAATAATAATAAGTATGAGCAATAATAGTCATTGTGCCGAGTGCTGCTATTGCAGCACCTCGGCACACTGAATAATAATATTAGACCTGCTCTCGCTGCCCCCTGCTGGCTTCTTGCCTTGTGTGTGTGTGTGTGTGTGTGTATATATGTATGTGTGTGTGTATGTATGTGTGTGTGTGTATGTGTGTGTGTGAGTATGTATGTATGTGTGCGTGTGTGTGTGTGTGTGTGTGTGTGTGTGTGTGTGTGTATGTGTGTGTGTGTATGTATGTATGTGTGTGTGTGTGTGTGTATGTGTGTGTATGTGTGTGTATGTGTATGTGTGTGTATGTGTATGCATGTGTATGTGTATGTGTATGTATGTGTGTGTGTGTGTGTGTGTGTATGTGTGTGTATCTGTGTGTGTGTGTGTGTGTGTGTGTGTGTGTGTATGTGTGTGTATCTGTGTGTGTGTGTGTGTGTGTGTGTGTGTGTGTGTGTGTGTGTGTGTGTATGTACGTGTACAGGGACGGTGCGTATTAATGGACAGAAATGTCCTTTAATACGCACCGTCCCTGTATTAAATTAACAAATCAATAAAGGACAGAAATGCAGAGAAGGAAGCGGCTGTAAATACATAAATACATAAATACATAAATATTTAAATACATACATAAATACATAAATACATACATATGTAAATACATAAATACATAAATACATAAATACATAAATATTTAAATACATACATAAATACATAAATACATACATATGTAAATACATAAATACATAAATACATAAATACATAAATACATACATATGTAAATACATAAATACATAAATACATAAACAAATACATACATAAATATGTAAATACATAAATAAATACATAAATATATAAATATGTAAATGTGTTCCTCACCGTTCAGGAGAGTTGATGCTGTCGGGACTTGAACCTTCGGCCTCGGAGGTCCTATCAGAGCAGACCAGAGCTGCGTGAGTCCACGTCCCCGATCTGGATCCACCTGCTGGGAGGGAGCAGAAGAATAAAAAATAATAATAATAAAAAAATTAAAATAAAAAACTTTGCCAGAGAAACACTTGTGTTGGCTGCTTTTTAACGTGTTCTGGACTATGGTGATGGTGTCTCCATGCACGCTGCCTCTGGTCCTCCCCCCCCGTTGGAGTCTGCGTCCCAGAGGGGTCTGCGCTTCTTAACTAGCTGTCGGTACCCGATCCGTCTGCACATGCGCAGATGATGTCATGATGATGTCATGATGATGTCATGATGATGTCATGATGATGTCATGATGTCACACTGCACGATCTGTTCCCATAGAGACAGTTAAAGAAAGTCTGTTCACTTCCACCGGAAAGCTAACGTTAGCTTAGCTAACAGCTAATTCGGCTAACCGCTAGCTGAGACAGCATGTAAAAGACCCTCAAAAGTTAAAATAACCGTTTAAATATAAACAGCTGTTACGTCAGTTCTACTTTACTTGTGCTCATTTAAAACACAATCACTCAGTACTCGTCTTTATTATTACTGTAAAGTCTTAATTTAGCTGTTAGCAGCTTTTCCCGCTCTTTAGTCTGAGTAACGTTATTTTAGGCTGAATCAAGCTGCCAGCTAGCGGTTAGCTGAATTAGCTGTTAGCTAAGCTAGCGTTAGCTTCCCGGTGGAGGCTAACAGCAGACCGCTACTGTGGAACAGATCGTACAGCGCCGTAAATCCTCGTACATCATGACATCATCTGCACGTGCTCATCACTGGACTCTAAAGGTTAAATAAAAAATAACTGTGTACTGCGTATTACGTACAGTGGGGCTCGAAAGTTGGGGCCCAAACTTTTGCAGACGCCATTTTGTGGTTTTCTTTTATTTTGAAAGTCTGAATGATGAAATAAAATCTAACTTTTTGTGACATATTATACGAATGTCTCATCTGTCATTTGATGCCTTTTGGAGATTTTTCCATCTTTTCTCGGCTTCTTTATGCTCATTAATACACATTTTTCCCTGGGGGCAAACCTTGGAGCCCCGCTGTATACTACACCGCTGGACGTTTGGGGTTACCGTTGCTTCGTCCTCTCGTTGGGGGACCGGACGCTTCACACAGCTGCACGGTGAGGCTTTCTAGTTCTGCATCCAGCTGTGGAAGAACTTAGAGGTCAAATTCTACTTATTTATCCTTAAAAAGGAAATTTAGTGTGCAGCAAATATCTAAAAAACTACAAATACACACAAACCTCACCAGATGTCAACATTATACACACAACACAGGACACACAACATTATACACACAACACAGGACACACAACATTATACACACAACACAGGACACACAACATTATACACACAACACACAACACAGGACACACAACACAGGACACACAACATTATACACACAACACACAACACAGGACACACAACATTATACACACAACATTATACACACAACACAGGACACACAACATTATACACACAACACACAACACAGGACACACAACATTATACACACAACACAGGACACACAACATTATACACACAACATTATACACACAACACAGGACACACAACAAAACATTAATGGAGACACTCTATTATTATTATTATTATTATTATTATTATATTTTCTCTTTTATGTCTCATTTGGACAACATGAGGGCAACATGAGGGCAACATGAGGACAACATGAGGACAACATGAAGACAACATGAGGACAACATGAGGGCAACATGAGGACAACATGAGGGCAACATGAGGACAACATGAAGACAACATGAGGACAACATGAGGGCAACATGAGGACAACATGAGGACAACATGAGGACAACATGAGGGCAACATGAGGACAACATGAGGGCAACATGAAGACAACATGAGGACAACATGAGGGCAACATGAGGACAACATGAGGGCAACATGGGGACAACATGAGGGCAACATGAGGGCAACATGAGGACAACATGAGGGCAACATGAGGACAACATGAGGGCAACATGAGGGGCAACATGGGGACAACATGAGGGCAACATGAGGGCAACATGAGGACAACATGAGGGCAACATGGGGGCAACATGGGGGCAACATGGGGACAACATGAGGGCAACATGAGGGCAACATGAGGGCAACATGAGGACAACATGAGGACAACATGAGGGCAACATGAAGACAACATGAGGGCAACATGAGGACAACATGAGGACAACATGAGGACAACATGAGGACAACATGAAGACAACATGAGGGCAACATGAGGACAACATGAGGGCAACATGAGGACAACATGAGGGCAACATGGGGGCAACATGGGGGCAACATGGGGACAACATGAGGGCAACATGAGGGCAACATGAGGACAACATGAGGGCAACATGAAGACAACATGAGGGCAACATGAGGACAACATGAGGACAACATGAGGGCAACATGAGGACAACATGAAGACAACATGAGGGCAACATGAGGACAACATGAGGGCAACATGAGGGCAACATGAGGGCAACATGAGGACAACATGAGGGCAACATGGGGACAACATGAGGACAACATGAGGACAACATGAGGGCAACATGAGGGCAACATGAGGGCAACATGAGGACAACATGAGGGCAACATGGGGACAACATGAGGACAACATGAGGACAACATGAGGGCAACATGAGGACAACATGAGGACAACATGAGGGCAACATGAGGACAACATGAGGGCAACATGAGGGCAACATGAGGGCAACATGAGGACAACATGAGGGCAACATGAGGACAACATGAGGACAACATGAGGGCAACATGAGGGCAACATGAGGGCAACATGAGGACAACATGAGGGCAACATGGGGACAACATGAGGACAACATGAGGACAACATGAGGGCAACATGAGGGCAACATGAGGACAACATGAGGACAACATGAGGGCAACATGAGGACAACATGAGGGCAACATGAGGACAACATGAGGACAACATGAGGGCAACATGAGGACAACATGAGGACAACATGTCTGTGTTATCTCTGTCTGTGTGACAGAGAGAGATAAAGCGTTCTGCGTCCTCACCTGAGCAGCTCGACTCTTCAGCTGCCAGTTTAACCATCTCAGCTGCTCCCTCTCTTCCTTCTCTCCGTCTGCACCGTCTTCCTGCAGCTCGCTGCCGTCCACACAGACAGACAAGACCTGCAACCAGATGTTAGGGTGGGGACCACTAAGGTCTATATAAAGAGACTTCAGATACAGTATTAGGGACCACTAAGGTCTATATAAAGAGACTTCAGATACAGTATTAGGGACCACTAAGGTCTATATAAAGAGACTCCAGATACAGTATTAGGGACCACTAAGGTCTATATAAAGAGACTCCAGATACAGTATTAGGGACCACTAAGGTCTATATAAAGAGACTTCAGATACAGTATTAGGGACCACTAAGGTCTATATAAAGAGACTTCAGATACAGTATTAGGGACCACTAAGTTCTATATAAAGAGACTTCAGATACAGTATTAGGGACCACTAAGTTCTATATAAAGAGACATCAGATACAGTATTAGGGACCACTAAGGTCTATATAAAGAGACATCAGATACAGTATTAGGGGACCACTAAGGTCTATATAAAGAGACTTCAGATACAGTATTAGGGACCACTAAGGTCTATATAAAGATACTTCAGATCCAGTATTAGGGGACCACTAAGGTCTATATAAAGAGACTTCAGATACAGTATTAGGGACCACTAAGGTCTATATAAAGATACTTCAGATACAGTATTAGGGGACCACTAAGGTCTATATAAAGAGACTTCAGATACAGTATTAGGGACCACTAAGGTCTATATAAAGAGACTTCAGATACAGTATTGGGGACCACTAAGGTCTATATAAAGAGACTTCAGATACAGTATTAGGGGACCACTAAGGTCTATATAAAGAGACTTCAGATACAGTATTAGGGACCACTAAGGTCTATATAAAGAGACTTCAGATACAGTATTAGGGACCACTAAGGTCTATATAAAGAGACTTCAGATACAGTATTAGGGACCACTAAGGTCTATATAAAGAGACTTCAGATACAGTATTAGGGACCACTAAGGTCTATATAAAGAGACTTCAGATACAGTATTAGGGGACCACTAAGGTCTATATAAAGAGACTTCAGATACAGTATTAGGGGACCACTAAGGTCTATATAAAGAGACTTCAGATACAGTATTAGGGACCACTAAGGTCTATATAAAGAGACTTCAGATACAGTATTAGGGACCACTAAGGTCTATATAAAGAGACTTCAGATACAGTATTAGGGACCACTAAGGTCTATATAAAGAGACTTCAGATACAGTATTAGGGACCACTAAGGTCTAGCAGACTGACCTTTGGTCCCAACAGGCTTCCCAGGGTGAAGACGTCACAGCTGAGGATGAGGACGCTGGTCAGACAGAAATGAAGAGGAGGATTGTGGGGCGTCAGCAGCGCCGCCGCTCCTGACACGCTGAACACCGTGACAGCGAACACACTCAGCGCCAGAGGTCCCGCTGGCACAGGGTGGCCCGGCCCGGTCCAGGCGCTCCACGCCACCAAACACCCCAGACCCTGAATAACATAATTCCATTGTTGTGTTCTTTATACATAAAGCACAAAAAACTGTGATTTAAAGGGTTAAATGTCTGAAGACTGTGTACACACACACACACACAACACACACACACACACACAGACAGAGAAACACGTGTGCGCACACACACACTGACATACACACACACACAGACAGATACACACACACACACACACACACACACACACACACACACACACACACACACACACACTGTTGTCTGCGTGTGTTGTGTAGGTATGAAGTGTGCGTGCAAGCATGCATGTGGTGTGTGTGTATGTGTCTTGTTTGTGTGTATGTCAGTGTGTGTGTGTGCACGTGTTTCTCTGTCTGTGTGTGTGTACGTGTGTTGTGTGTGTTTTATGAGTGTGTGTGTGTGTTTGTGAGGGCGCATATGTGCGCACGCGTGTTTCTGTGTATGTGTGTGTGTGTGTGTGTGTGTGTGTGTGTGTGTGTGTCGCACACATGTTTGTCTGCCTGTGTGTGTGTTTTGCTGGTATGAGTGTGTGTGCAAGCATGCATGAGGTGTGCATGTGCTGTGTGTGTGTGTGTGTGTGTGTGTGTGTGTGTGTGTGTGTGTGTGTGTGTGTGTGTGTGTGTGTGTGTGTGTGTGTGTGTGTATGTGTGTGTGTGTGTGTTCTGACCATTAGAGCAGCTCTGTATCCGTAGACGACGGTGAGCCACATCTCCATGTTGGTGCAGCTGCAGTGTTCAGAGAACGGCCGGATGACAACGTCCTGATCAGCTGATCGATCAGCTGACTGATCAGCTGATCGATCAGCTGACTCACTCTGAGACAAACACAGGATGACATCATGAAACCAGCTGAGAAACAACTCGGGCTAACTACTGCTCAGGCCCCGACCCAATCAGCTTCTTTTATTTTTGTAAAGATTATTATTTGTGCTTTTCCGCTGTCTCTCTCTCTCACACACACACACACACACACACACACACACACACACACACACACACACACACACACACACACACACACACACACACACACACACTATATGTTCTTATTTTCCATCCATACCATGAACAGACATCATCCTGAGGTTGTTACCTGTAAGCCATGCTGTAGCACCACCCGTCTGAGAGGGTCCAGGGCCTGCCAGGTGACCAAAACAAACACATCCAACAGGACGATGCAGAGCACCACGCAGCCGTCTCTCTGCTGCTGGAGACACAGAGACACTGTCCCTCAGGCACATTTCACTGGAGTTACGTCTCCGTCCACGTGTCAAATTATCTGAAGTTCGGCAAAAAAACTCCTGTGAATAAATCTGGTTTCCATCCAACCAATAAAAACCTGCGGTGATGACGTCACATGACGCTATTTTACGATCAAATTGGTATATCTGGTTGATTTGAGACATTTTAAGGTGTTTCCATTCATTTTCGCACATGAATCGCACAACATTTAACAACAACAAAGTGTTTTTTAGACAAAATGGATCCCGTCTACCATCACATGATCAATATGGGACAATTCTATTATTATTATTATTATTATTATTATTATTATTATTATTATTATTATTATTATTATTATTATTATAAGCCGTATATCGACCAAGAGAAAATCCGATGAGACCGAACGTGTTTCCTTTGAGTCGAATCAGTCGATATTCATGAAATTCCATCAAATTTTCCTGTTTCAACGAGTCATTTTTCATTCGATATCACTTCATTAGGATAACCCGTGTGGATGGAGCAGAGCTGCAGTCAGAGAGGATGAGACGTACCGGAGGCTGCTGGAGTCTGCAGAGTGAAGACAGCCTCCACGACCGGGCCAAGAGCACCGCGAAGACCACAGTGTGTCCCCCAGAGAGGGTCCACAGACGAGCCTGCAGGACAGCACGGCTGCAGCATGAGACACTCAGAGGGACGCTGGTTGGGGGAGACGCTGGTTGGGGGAGACGCTGGTTGGGGGACACTGGTTGGGGGACGCTGGTTGGGGGACGCTAGTTGGGGGGGCGCTGGTAAAGATGTGAAGGTAAATGTGCTGTATTTATAAAAAGGCTTTCTAGTCTTAACGACTACTCAAAGCTCTTCTACATCATACAGGAACCATTCACACACACACACACACACACACACACACACACACACACACACACACACACCTGCTCATCAGATACACACACACACACACCTGCTCATCAGATACACACTCACACACACACACACACACCTGCTCATCAGATACACACTCACACACACACACACACCTGCTCATCAGATACACACACACACACACACCTGCTCATCAGATACACTCTCACACACACACACACACACACACACACATCTACACTCCGATAATGTTGCACTCGGGGTTCAGTGTCTTGCCCAAAGACACTTCAACATGGGACTGCAGGTCCAGGGATTGAACCACCAACTTTCCACTTGGCAGGCGACCCCTCTACCACGCAGCCGCCCTGTAGCATCTCCTCGGGGCTCCGACCCCCCCACACACACCTCCAGTCTCGTTGTCATCTTAGTGGGGGGGGGGGGGCTTTATTAAAAAGGTTATATTGAAAATAAGTAACAACCCTGCCTTTGAGTACTTATCCCTCATGTTGTCCTCATGTTGTCTTCATGTTGTCTTAATTTTGTCCTCATGTTGTCTTCATGTTGTCTTCATGTTGCCCTCATGTTGTCTTCATGTTGCCCTCATGTTGTCTTCATGTTGTCCTCATGTTGTCTTAATTTTGTCCTCATGTTGCCCTCATGTTGTCTTCATGTTGTCCTCATGTTGTCTTCATGTTGCCCTCATGTTGCCCTCATGTTGTCTTCATGTTGCCCTCATGTTGTCCTCATGTTGTCCTCATGTTGTCTTCATGTTGTCCTCATGTTGTCCCCATGTTGTCCTATATCAATGTTCTTTTTAATTCCCCAAAATAACATGATTGATTCCACACAACGCTCTTTGCCAAGTACAAATCTCTACTTTCATTAATTTTGGGGCGTCTTATTCAATTTTATAGCATTTGAAACCAAATTGAAGTGTTTTGAAATAGTATTGAGAGTAAAAGTTGACATATTCCAGTCTGTGATTATCATCAACATCCATTCCTTTAATTTTAGTCTCAATAATTCCTAATTTCTGCTTTTCTAACTCAAACATTAGGTATAATTTCCTATAAATGAGGTTTATTGACCATAAATTCCAAAAATAACTAAAACTAAAGTTAATAAGTTAGTGTTACGTAGTGTTAAACGTCAAAAAAGTGTCAAAAGTGATAAAAAAAGGAACAAAAACATCCAGAAAAAGTGTCCAGCACACCCAGAATGCACCTGAACACACCTCCCTGTAAGACCAGCACGCCCAGAATGCACCTGAACACACCTCCCTGTAAGACCAGCACGCCCAGAATGCACCTGAACACACCTCCCTGTAAGACCAGCACACCCAGAATGCACCTGAACACACCTCCC
>JABXJD010000112.1:1662500-1695000 GCA_013375575.1 Percina caprodes
AGCCACAGGGTAATTACTGCTAACTAACATGCTAGTTAAAATTAACATAGGCTCAGGCTAATTACTGCTAACTAACATGCTAGTTAAAATTAACATAGGCTCAGGCTAATTACTGCTAATTAACATGCTAGTTAACGTTAACATAGGCTCAGGCTAATTCCTGCTAACTAACATGCTAGTTAACATTAACATAGGCACAGGCTAATTACTGCTGACTAACATGCTAGTTAACATTAACATAGGCACAGGCTAATTACTGCTAACTAGCATGCTAGTTAACATTATAATAGAAACAGGCTAA
Source organism: Percina caprodes (assembly GCA_013375575.1). Lineage (NCBI taxonomy): Eukaryota > Metazoa > Chordata > Actinopteri > Perciformes > Percidae > Percina > Percina caprodes. The sequence goes on from JABXJD010000112.1 coordinate 1,662,802, forward strand.
TTACTGCTGACTAACATGCTAGTTAACATTAACATAGGCTCAGGCTAAATACTGCTAACTAACATGCTAGTTAAAATTAACATAGGCTCAGGCTAATTACTGCTAACTAACATGCTAGTTAAAATTAACATAGGCTCAGGCTAATTACTGCTGACTAACATGCTAGTTAACATTAACATAGGCAAAGGCTAATTACTGCTAACTAACATGCTAGTTAACATTAACATAGGCACAGGCTAATTACTGCTGACTAACATGCTAGTTAACATTAACATAGGCACAGGCTAATTACTGCTGACTAACATGCTAGTTAACATTAACATAGGCACAGGCTAATTACTGCTGACTAACATGCTAGTTAACATTAACATAGGCACAGGCTAATTACTGCTGACTAACATGCTAGTTAACATTAACATAGGCACAGGCTAATTACTGCTAACTAGCATGCTAGTTAACATTATAATAGAAACAGGCTAATTACTGCTGACTAACATGCTAGTTAACATTAACATAGGCTCAGGCTAAATACTGCTAACTAACATGCTAGTTAAAATTAACATAGGCTCAGGCTAATTACTGCTAACTAACATGCTAGTTAAAATTAACATAGGCTCAGGCTAATTACTGCTGACTAACATGCTAGTTAACATTAACATAGACACAGGCTAATTACTGCTGACTAACATGCTAGTTAACATTAACATAGACACAGGCTAATTACTGCTAACTAACATGCTAGTTAAAATTAACATAGGCTCAGGCTAATTACTGCTAACTAACATGCTAGTTAACATTAACATAGGCACAGGCTAATTACTGCTAACTAACATGCTAGTTAACATTAACATAGGCACAGGCTAATTACTGCTAACTAACATGCTAGTTAACATTAACATAGGCACAGGCTAATTACTGCTAACTAACATGCTAGTTAACATTAACATAGGCACAGGCTAATTACTGCTGACTAACATGCTAGTTAACATTAACATAGGCACAGGCTAATTACTGCTAACTAACATGGTAGTTAACATTAACATAGGCACAGGATAATTACTGCTAACTAACATGCTAGTTAACATTAACATAGACACAGGCTAATTACTGCTAACTAACATGCTAGTTAACATTAACATAGCCACAGGCTAATTACTGCTAACTAACATGCTAGTTAACATTAACATAGCCACAGGCTAATTACTGCTAACTAACATGCTAGTTAACATTGACATAGGCACAGGCTAATTACTGCTAACTAACATGCTAGTTAACATCAACATAGGCACAGGCTAATTACTGCTTCTAACATGCTAGTTAACATTAACATAGGCACAGGCTAATTACTGCTGACTAACATGCTAGTTAACATTAACATAGGCTCAGGCTAATTACTGCTAACTAACATGCTAGTTAACATTAACATAGGCACAGGCTAATTACTGCTAACTAACATGCTAGTTAACATTAACATAGGCACAGGCTAATTACTGCTGACTAACATGCTAGTTAACATTAACATAGGCACAGGCTAATTACTGCTAACTAACATGGTAGTTAACATTAACATAGGCACAGGATAATTACTGCTAACTAACATGCTAGTTAACATTAACATAGACACAGGCTAATTACTGCTAACTAACATGCTAGTTAACATTAACATAGCCACAGGCTAATTACTGCTAACTAACATGCTAGTTAACATTAACATAGCCACAGGCTAATTACTGCTAACTAACATGCTAGTTAACATTGACATAGGCACAGGCTAATTACTGCTAACTAACATGCTAGTTAACATCAACATAGGCACAGGCTAATTACTGCTTCTAACATGCTAGTTAACATTAACATAGGCACAGGCTAATTACTGCTGACTAACATGCTAGTTAACATTAACATAGGCTCAGGCTAATTACTGCTAACTAACATGCTAGTTAACATTAACATAGGCACAGGCTAATTACTGCTAACTAACATGCTAGTTAACATTAACATAGGCACAGGCTAATTACTGCTGACTAACATGCTAGTTAACATTAACATAGGCACAGGCTAATTACTGCTAACTAACATGCTAGTTAACAATAACATAGGCACAGGCTAATTACTGCTAACTAACATGCTAGACCCCCCCCCCTCCCTGCACCCCACACAGTCTGTCCTTCCCCAAACATAATCAGACATAACAACACCCAGGAAGTGGTCCCTGACCCGTCCGAGGCGCCGGTGTGCGGTGTTGCGAGCCGTCTGGTCTGCAGCGGATGGAGCCGTCTGCCGCCGTCTGCAGACTGTCGGCCGTGCAGCCGGGAACCCCCCCGCCCAGACTCCAACCAGCTGCCCCCCCGTCCACGACCATCCACTGGTACCGCGCCCCAAACATGTTCAGTCTGTAGGCCTGGAACACACAGACATTAAAGGGACAGTGCAGATATGAATGTGGTTGGATGAGCTACTTCCCCAGTCTGTACGGGGGTCTCCAGACTCCTCCGATACGATATCACTACAGAACGTAGCGGTCGGTATGACGGTATCAATGTACAGGATGTACTGGAAATTACATCGGATGTCCGTCCCCGTCCTCTGTCTCTGTGTCGGCGCTCTAACCTCCGTCCCCGTCCTCTGTCCCTGTGTCTAACCTCCGTCCCCGTCCTCTGTCTCTGTGTCTAACCTCCGTCCCCGTCCTCTGTCTCTGTGTCGGCGCTCTAACCTCCGTCCCGTCCTCTGTCTCTGTGTCTAACCTCCGTCCCGTCCTCTGTCTCTGTGTCGGCGCTCTAACCTCCGTCCCCGTCCTCTGTCTCTGTGTCTAACTTCCGTCCCGTCCTCTGTCTCTGTGTCGGCGCTCTAACCTCCGTCCCCGTCCTCTGTCTCTGTGTCTGCTTCTAACTCCGTCCCGTCCTCTGTCTCTGTGTCTAACTTCCGTCCCGTCCTCTGTCTCTGTGTCGGCACTCTAACCTCCGTCCCGTCCTCTGTCTCTGTGTCGGCGCTCTAACCTCCGTCCCGTCCTCTGTCTCTGTGTCTAACCTCCGTCCCGTCCTCTGTCTCTGTGTCGGCGCTCTAACCTCCGTCCCCGTCCTCTGTCTCTGTGTCTAACCTCCGTCCCCGTCCTCTGTCTCTGTGTCGGCGCTCTAACCTCCGTCCCCGTCCTCTGTCTCTGTGTCTAACCTCCGTCCCCGTCCTCTGTCTCTGTGTCCAACCTCCGTCCCCGTCCTCTGTCTCTGTGTCGGCGCTCTAACCTCCGTCTCCGTCCTCTGTCTCTAACCTCCGTCTCCGTCCCCGTCCTCTGTCTCTGTGTCGCTCTAACCTCCGTCCCAGTCCTCTGTCTCTGTGTCGCTCTAACCTCCGTCCCCGTCCTCTGTTGGTGCTCTAACCTCCGTCTCCGTCCCCGTCCTCTGTGTCTGTGTAAATCCAGACAGCTAGCTAGACTATCTGTCCAATCTGAGTCTCTGTTGACGACCAGGGTTACATAACATCGGTAGAAACTGGTTTTTCGTCACCTTTTCGGCGCCTTTTTGATACCATTTTGTCACCTTTCCATCACCTATTCGGATGTCCGTCCCCGTCCTCGAGAAGTCTAAGTCTAAAGGAATAATTAAATCTCACCGCTTCTTTATTTAGTTTCAACACGTCTGTCTCTCCAGAACAACTCCCAACAGAGGCGACTTACACAGCAGAACACCTCGGAGGCAGAGTCCTCGTCCAACTGGACCACGATGATCCGGACGTCACGTTCCTGTCAAACAAAACAAGTCAGTGTTCATATAATCACAATAACTAGTTTAGTTTATATTACCCCCCGCTTACCTTCAGCCTCCTCAGGCTGCTGCAGACGTCTCCTGAGAGACTCTGGGTGGAGACGACCTCAACGTCTGCCTTCAGCAGCTGTCTCAGCAGATCCTTCTTCATCTACACACACACACACACACACACACACACACGAACACACACAGACAGACACACACACACACACACACACACACACACACACACACACAGAATAGAGAGCTCCTCATCATCAGCATCATGAATAATGTTCCTCCAGATCACCTGTTCACCTGTTCTAGTAACCGATGGATCAGTGCGAGTTGTCTCTAATGTAAAAACAGGTAAACGTCTGACGTCAGCTCGTTACATGGGAATATCTTCTAGTCTCTTCTCTCTGGGACAGGACGCTGAATGTCTTTGAGTTGGGGACAAAACAAGACATCTGAGGACGTCTTCTTGGTCTTTTTGGGAACACTGAACCACATTTTTCACCATTTTCTGACATGTTAGAGATCAAATAACTAATCCCTTCATCCAGAAGACAGTCCACAAGCTACTGGACATGTGAGCATCACCTCTGAGAGACGGGGTCCGTCCTGCGTTGCCACGCCGACCCTGGTCCACTTGTAGCGCTGCAGCAGCTTCACCGCGGCCTGGTTGAGGGCTCGGTCCGGCGGCAGCGTGCTGAACAGGCTCCGTACCACTTCCTGTTGGACAGGCTCGGGGACGAGGCCGCAAAAGACACCTAGGACGGCAGAGAGGACGCCTGTCATAATCAGCAGTGGGACAAGTACTCAGATCCTTCATTTTTAACCCTGAATATATAAGGGTTATAACTGAACTATGACAAAATATTTTTTTTTAAAAGAACTATAAAAACGCAGAAACAAAATTAAAAAATATTCTTTTATTTATTCTTTTTTTAAACACTGAAAAAGCAACCAAAAACATCAAAAACATTGGACAATTTTTTTTTTAAGTGACAAAAACATACTTAAAGTCAAAAAAGTGACAAAAGAAATGGAAGAAAATTGACAAAAACAGAGAAAAGTGTAGAAGAAAAGTGTAGAAAAATAACAAAATGTTGAAATTTCAATCCAGAAAAACATAAAGTTGCAGGTCGTTGTGTTGTTTTCCCGTCAAAATAAACACTTTCTTTTAGGTTTAACAAAAGAAGGGGAGAAGGTGAGAAGGTGAGAAGGTAGGAGGGTAAGAAGGTGAGAAGGGGAGAAGGGGAGAAGGTGAGAAGGTAGGAAGGTAAGAAGGTGAGAAGGGGAGAAGGTGAGAAGGTAGGAAGGTAAGAAGGTGAGAAGGTAGGAGGGTAAGAAGGTGAGAAGGTGAGAAGGGGAGAAGGGGAATTAGGTGAGAAGGTAACAAGGTGAGAAGGTGAAAAGGCAACAAGGTGAGAAGGTGAAAAGGTAACAAGGTGAGAAGGTGAGAAGGTAGGAGGGTAAGAAGGTGAGAAGGGGAGAAGGTAAGAAGGTGAGAAGGTAACAAGGTGAGAAGGTGAGAAGGTAACAAGGTGAGAAGGTGAGAAGGTAACAAGGTGAGAAGGTGAGAAGGTAGGAGGGTAAAAAGGTGAGAAGGTAAGAAGGTGAGAAGGTAAGACGTGCACCTGCAGCAGGTTGAGAGCCGGCAGAGAGCGAGCGATGAGCGCCGTCACAGACGGACACACGCCTCCAAACAGCAGCAGGTACTTTGGCCCCGCCCACATGGCGTCGAACAGCGCTCGGAGGGACTCGGCAGGGTCGCACTGGGAGACATGATGGACACATGAAACACTACTGGGAGACATGATGGACACATGAAACACTACTGGGAGACATGATAGACACATGAAACACTACTGGGAGACACGATGGACACATGAAACACTACTGGGAGACACGATGGACAAATGAAACACTGCTAAGAGACACGATGGACACATGAAACACTACTGGGAGACACGATGGACACATGAAACACTACTGGGAGACACAATGGACACATGAAACACTCCTGGGAGACACGATGAACACATGAAACACTCCTGGGAGACACGATGGACACATGAAACACTGCTAAGAGACATGATAAACACATGAAACACCGCTAAGAGACATGATGGACACATGAAACACTGCTAAGAGACATGATGGACACATGAAACACTACTGGGAGACATGATGGACACATGAAACACTACTGGGAGACATGATGGACAAATGAAACACTGCTAAGAGACATGATGGACACATGAAACACTACTGGGAGACACGATGGACACATGAAACACTACTGGGAGACACGATGGACACATGAAACACTACTGGGAGACACGATAAACACATGAAACACTACTGGGAGACACGATGGACACATGAAACACTGCTAAGAGACACGATAAACACATGAAACACTGCTAAGAGACATGATGGACACATGAAACACTGCTAAGAGACATGATGGACACATGAAACACTACTGGGAGACATGATGGACACATGAAACACTACTGGGAGACATGATGGACAAATGAAACACTGCTAAGAGACATGATGGACACATGAAACACTACTGGGAGACATGATGGACACATGAAACACTACTGGGAGACACGATGGACACATGAAACACTCCTGGGAGACACGATGGACACATGAAACACTCCTGGGAGACATGATGGACACATGAAACACTACTGGGAGACACGATGGACACATGAAACACTGCTAAGAGACATGATGGACACATGAAACACTGCTAAGAGACATGATGGACACATGAAACACTGCTAAGAGACATGATGGACACATGAAACACTGCTAAGAGACATGATGGACACATGAAACACTACTAAGAGACATGATGGACACATGAAACACTACTAAGAGACATGATGGACACATGAAACACTGCTAAGAGACATGATGGACACATGAAACACTGCTAAGAGACATGATGGACACATGAAACACTACTAAGAGACACGATGGACACATGAAACACTACTGGGAGACATGATGGACACATGAAACACTACTGGGAGACATGATAGACACATGAAACACTACTGGGAGACACGATGGACACATGAAACACTACTGGGAGACACGATGGACACATGAAACACTACTGGGAGACACAATGGACACATGAAACACTCCTGGGAGACACGATGAACACATGAAACACTCCTGGGAGACACGATGGACACATGAAACACTGCTAAGAGACATGATGGACACATGAAACACTGCTAAGAGACACGATAAACACATGAAACACCGCTAAGAGACATGATGGACACATGAAACACTACTGGGAGACATGATGGACACATGAAACACTGCTAAGAGACATGATGGACACATGAAACACTGCTAAGAGACATGATGGACACATGAAACACTACTGGGAGACATGATGGACACATGAAACACTGCTAAGAGACATGATGGACACATGAAACACTACTGGGAGACATGATGGACACATGAAACACTGCTGGAGACATGATGGACACATGAAACACTGCTAAGAGACATGATGGACACATGAAACACTACTGGGAGACACGATGGACACATGAAACACTACTAAGAGACATGATGGACACATGAAACACTACTGGGAGACACGATGGACACATGAAACACTACTAAGAGACATGATGGACACATGAAACACTGCTAAGAGACGTGATGGACACATGAAACACTACTGGGAGACATGATGGACACATGAAACACTACTAAGAGACATGATGGACACATGAAACACTGCTAAGAGACATGATGGACACATGAAACACTACTGGGAGACATGATGGACACATGAAACACTACTAAGAGACATGATGGACACATGAAACACTGCTAAGAGACATGATGGACACATGAAACACTGCTAAGAGACGTGATGGACACATGAAACACTGCTAAGAGACACGATGGACACATGAAACACTGCTAAGAGACATGATGGACACATGAAACACTGCTAAGAGACACGATGGACACATGAAACACTGCTAAGAGACATGATGGACAAATGAAACACTGCTAAGAGACATGATGGACACATGAAACACTACTGGGAGACATGATGGACACATGAAACACTACTGGGAGACATGATGGACACATGAAACACTGCTAAGAGACATGATGGACACATGAAACACTACTGGGAGACATGATGGACACATGAAACACTGCTAAGAGACATGATGGACACATGAAACACTACTGGGAGACATGATGGACACATGAAACACTGCTAAGAGACATGATGGACACATGAAACACTGCTAAGAGACATGATGGACACATGAAACACTACTGGGAGACACGATGGACACATGAAACACTACTAAGAGACATGATGGACACATGAAACACTACTGGGAGACACGATGGACACATGAAACACTACTAAGAGACATGATGGACACATGAAACACTGCTAAGAGACGTGATGGACACATGAAACACTACTGGGAGACATGATGGACACATGAAACACTACTAAGAGACATGATGGACACATGAAACACTGCTAAGAGACATGATGGACACATGAAACACTGCTAAGAGACATGATGGACACATGAAACACTGCTAAGAGACACGATGGACACATGAAACACTGCTAAGAGACATGATGGACACATGAAACACTGCTAAGAGACGTGATGGACACATGAAACACTGCTAAGAGACACGATGGACACATGAAACACTGCTAAGAGACACGATGGACACATGAAACACTGCTAAGAGACATGATGGACACATGAAACACTGCTAAGAGACATGATGGACAAATGAAACACTGCTAAGAGACATGATGGACACATGAAACACTGCTAAGAGACATGATGGACACATGAAACACTGCTAAGAGACATGATGGACAAATGAAACACTGCTAAGAGACATGATGGACACATGAAACACTGCTAAGAGACATGATGGACACATGAAACACTGCTAAGAGACATGATGGACAAATGAAACACTGCTAAGAGACATGATGGACACATGAAACACTGCTAAGAGACATGATGGACACATGAAACACTACTGGGAGACATGATGGACACATGAAACACAAACAGTTTCTTAGCGTCCAATGTGATGTCTTATAACCCAAAGATATACATATTAGTGTAATATGATGTATTATTATTATTATTATTATTATTATTATTATTATTATTATTCAGTGTGCCGAGGTGCTGCAATAGCAGCACTCGGCACAATGACTATTATTGCTCATACTTATTATTCAGTGTGCCGAGGTGCTGCAATAGCAGCACTCGGCACAATGACTATTATTGCTCATACTTATTATTATTCTTCATCTTCCGCCAAATTTCGTCCGTCCGTAAGTCCCGAAGCGTTGCCAACACGCGCAAACACAATACACCGAAACGTGGGTAATGATCGGGAATGGTGTGCTCGGAAGTTTTAACCAGATTTGCCGCGCGGTTTTCCCGAAATCGGCAAAAAACCGGCAAAATTTTCCCATTGACTTGAATGGGAAATGTTCGGGAAAACTCTCAACATCGCTCAAAACGCCCCCTCTTTGGGACCGTGCTGTGTCGCCATACTTTAACGTAGAAACATGATTAAAAGGTTAAACCGAAGACAAGACTTTGGCGTTTATTGGGCTGAATGGGCGTTCAGATATCAAGCACGGTTTCTCCCAAATCACAGTTTACGTATCGTCCCGTTTTTTAGACGTCTCAGATTTTCCAATGTGTGTGTATGTGGTGGAATGTTCAGAGCTAGAGTGGAGGACAGAGTGGGGGGCTGGAGGACGGATATCTGGAAGTTTCTCAAACTAATGTCTCTCTCTCCTCCAGTTTTAACTCTTCAGACTTCATTATTGGTCAAAATGTAGGAAATCTTGTTCCGGTCGCAGACGTGTAACTATGGAGTCTATCGGACTTAAATTGTGGGCTGTGATCTACCAACTGTCGACGAAACTATGAAAAAACTGGCAGCTGGAGGACGATTTAATGACATTTTCCCCAAACAAATGTCTCTCTGTCCTCCAGTTTGACGTCTTCAGACTTCATAGTTGGTCAAAAATGTAGAAAATCTTGTTCTGATCGCAGACGTGTAACTATGGAGTCTGTCGGACTTAAAGTTTTCGCGCTAGCGAAACAACTGCTGACTTATAACAGAAAAAAAACCCACTCTGGCCTCTTCTCTGAGGAAATCGCCATAGCAACAGGCCCTGACACTGAGAGGACAGAGGGGGGGGCCCTTTCAAATGTTCGAAATTAGTGCGATTTTGGCCATTTCCACGTGTCGTACTTTAACGAACTCCTCCTAGAGCTTTCATCCAATCAACTTCCAACTTGGTGTGTGTCATCTTAAGATGTTAACGATGAAAAGTTATTGAAAGAAATTTTTTTCGTCGAACGGTGTGGCCGTGGCGGGGCGGCCATTTTGTGCGATTTGCCACCAAAACAATATTAAGAAAATTGAGCCCCTGCACTACGTTTAACGTAGACTCACGAAACTTGGTCCACATATGTAGCATGGCAGGACGGACATAAAACTCCATTGTAGCCCCCCCCTAACCCAAACAGGAAGTCCACCATTTTGTATTGAATGTTCGAAAATAGTGCGATTTTGGCCATTTCCACGTGTCGTACTTTAACGAACTCCTCCTAGAGCTTTCATCCGATCAACTTCAAACTTGGTGTGTGTCATCTTAAGATGTTAACGATGAAAAGTTATTGAAAGAAATTTTTTTCGTCGAACGGTGTGGCCGTGGCGGGGCGGCCATTTTGTGCGATTCACCACCAAAACAATATTATGAAAATTGAGCCCCTGCACTACGTTTAACGTAGACTCACGAAACTTGGTCCACATATGTAGCATGGCAGGGCGGACATAAAACTCCATTGTAGCCCCCCCCTAAACCCAACAGGAAGTCCGCCATTTTGTATTGAATGTTCGAAATTAGTGTGATTTTGGCCATTTCCACGTGTCGTACTTTAACGAACTCCTCCTAGAGCTTTCATCCGATCAACTTCAAACTTGGTGTGTGTCATCTTAAGATGTTAACGATGAAAAGTTATTGAAAGAAAAATTTTTCGTCGTACGGTGTGGGCGTGGCGGGGCGGCCATTATTAGCTTTTATTGCTATGCGGATGTGCCCCAATAGCAGGCACACTGATAAAATTTCTGCGGAATTTTCTAGTTCAGTGTGCCGAGGTGCTGCAATAGCAGCACTCGGCACAATGACTATTATTGCTCATACTTATTATTATTATTCTTTTTCATCTTCCGCCACATTTTCGTCCGTCCGTAAGTCCCGAAGCGTTGCCAACACGCGCAAACACAATACACGGCGTGGGTATTGATCGGGAATGGTGTGCTCGGAAGTTTCTACCAGATTTGCAGCGGTTTTCCCGAAATCGGCAAAAACCGGCAAAATTTTCCCATTGACTTGAATGGGAAATGTTCGGGAAAACTCTCAACATCGCTCAAAACGCCCCCTCTTTGGGACCGTGCTGTGTCGCCATACTTTAACGTAGAAAGATGATTAAAAGGTTAAACCGAAGACAAGACTTTGGCGTTTATTGGGCTGAATGGGCGTTCAGATATCTAGCACGGTTTCTCCCAAATCACAGTTTACGTATCGTCCCGTTTTCAGACCGGCTCAGATTTTCCAATGTGTGTGTATGTGGTGGAATGTTCAGAGCTAGAGTGGAGGACAGAGTGGGGAGCTGGAGGACGGATATCTGGAAGTTTCTCAAACTAATGTCTCTCTCTCCTCCAGTTTTAACTCTTCAGACTTCATTATCGGTCAAAATGTAGGAAATCTTGTTCCGGTCGCAGACATGTAACTATGGAGTCTATCGGACTTAAATTGTGGGCTGTGATCTACCAACTGTTGACGAAACTATGAAAAAACTGGCAGCTGGAGGACGATTTAATGACATTTTCCCCAAACAAATGTCCCTCTGTCCTCCAGTTTTACGTCTTCAGACATCACAGTTGGTCAAAATGTAGAAAATCTTGTGCTTATCGCAGACGTGTAACTATGGAGTTTGTCGGACGTAAAGTTTTCGCGCTAGCGAACCAACTGCTGACTTATAACAGAAAAAAACCCCACTCTGGCCCCAACTCTGAGGAAATCGCCATAGCAACAGGCCCTGACACTGAGAGGACAGAGGGGGGGGCCCTTTCAAATGTTCGAAATTAGTGCGATTTTGGCCATTTCCACGTGTCGTACTTTAACGAACTCCTCCTAGAGCTTTCATCCAATCAACTTCCAACTTGGTGTGTGTCATCTTAAGATGTTAACGATGAAAAGTTATTGAAAGAAATTTTTTTCGTCGAACGGTGTGGCCGTGGCGGGGCGGCCATTTTGTGCGATTTGCCACCAAAACAATATTAAGAAAATTGAGCCCCTGCACTACGTTTGACGTAGACTCACGAAACTTGGTCCACATATGTAGCATGGCAGGGCGGACATAAAACTCCATTGTAGCCCCCCCCTAAACCCAACAGAAAGTCCGCCATTTTGTATTGAATGTTCGAAATTAGTGCGATTTTGGCCATTTCCACGTGTCGTACTTTAACGAACTCCTCCTAGAGCTTTCATCCGATCAACTTCAAACTTGGTGTGTGTCATCTTAAGATGTTAACGATGAAAAGTTATTGAAAGAAAAAATTTCGTAAATGCGGTGTGGGCGTGGCGGGGCGGCCATTATTAGGTTTTATTGCTATGCGGATGTGCCCCAATAGCAGGCACACTGATAAAATTTCTGCGGAATTTTCTAGTTATTATTATTATTTCTTATTCTCCATCTTCCGCCAAATTTCGTCCGTCCGTAAGTCGAGCGTTGCCAACACGCGCAAACACAATACACGAAGCGTGGGTAATGATCGGGAATGGTGTGCTCGGAAGTTTCTACCAGATTTGCCGCGCGGTTTTCCCGAAATCGGCAAAAAACCGGCAAAATCTTCCCATTGACTTGAATGGGAAAAGTTCGGAAAAACTCTCAACATCGCTCAAAACGCCCCCTCTTTGGGACCGTGCTGTGTCGCCATACTTTAACGTAGAAACATGATTAAAAGGTTAAACCGAAGACAAGACTTTGGCGTTTATTGGGCTGAATGGGCGTTCAGATATCAAGCACGGTTTCTCCCAAATCACAGTTTACGTATCGTCCCGTTTTCAGACGTCTCAGATTTTCCAATGTGTGTGTATGTGGTGGAATGTCAGAGCTAGAGTGGAGGACAGAGTGGGGAGCTGGAGGACGGATATCTGGAAGTTTCTCAAACTAATGTCTCTCTCTCCTCCAGTTTTAACTCTTCAGACTTCATTATTGGTCAAAATGTAGGAAATCTTGTTCTGGTCGCAGACATGTAACTATGGAGTCTATCGGACTTAAATTGTGGGCTGTGATCTACCAACTGTCGACGAAACTATGAAAAAACTGGCAGCTGGAAGACGATTTTATGACATTTTCCCCAAACAAATGTCTCTCTGTCCTCCAGTTTTACGTCTTCAGACATCATAGTTGGTCAAAATGTAGAAAATCTTGTGCTGATCGCAGACGTGTAACTATGGAGTCGGTCGGACTTAAAGTTTTCGCGCTAGCGAACCAACTGCTGACTTATAACAGAAAAAAAACCCACTCTGGCCCCTTCTCTGAGGAAATCACCATAGCAACAGGCCCTGACACTGAGAGGACAGAGGAGGGGCTGCAGGACGGATCTATGAAGGTTTTCCCAAACAAATGTCTCTCTCTCCTCCAGTTTTAACTCTTCAGACTTCATTATTGGTCAAAATGTAGGAAATCTTGTTCCGGTCGCAGACGTGTAACTATGGAGTCTATCGGACTTAAATTGTGGGCTGTGATCTACCAACTGTCGACGAAACTATGAAAAAACTGGCAGCTGGAGGACGATTTAATGACATTTTCCCCAAACAAATGTCTCTCTGTCCTCCAGTTTGACGTCTTCAGACATCATAGTTGGTCAACATGTAGAAAATCTTGTTCTGATCGCAGACGTGTAACTATGGAGTCTGTCGGACGTAAAGTGTTCGCGCTAGCGAACCAACTGCTGATTTATAACAGAAAAAAACCCACTCTGGCCTCTTCTCTGAAATCACCATAGCAACAGGCCCTGACACTGAGAGGACAGAGGGGGGGGCCCTTTCAAATGTTAGAAATTAGTGTGATTTTGGCCATTTCCACGTGTCGTACTTTAACGAACTCCTCCTAGAGCTTTAATCCCATCAACTTCAAACTTGGTGTGTGTCATCTTAAGATGTTAACGATGAAAAGTTATTGAAAGAAAATTTTTTCGTTGAACGGTGTGGCCGTGGCGGGGCGGCCATTTTGTGAGATTCGCCACCAAAACAATATTAAGAAAATTGTGCCCCTGCACTACGTTTAACGTAGACTCACGAAACTTGGTCCACATATGTAGCATGGCAGGGCGGACATAAAACTCCATTGTAGCCCCCCCCTAAACCCAACAGGAAGTCCGCCATTTTGTATTGAATGTTCGAAATTAGTGCGATTTTGGCCATTTCCACGTGTCGTACTTTAACGAACTCCTCCTAGAGCTTTCATCCGATCAACTTCAAACTTGGTGTGTGTCATCTTAACATGTTAACGATGAAAAGTTATTGAAAGAAAAATTTTCGTAAATGCGGTGTGGGCGTGGCGGGGCGGCCATTATTAGCTTTTATTGCTATGCGGATGTGCCCCAATAGCAGGCACACTGATAAAATTTCTGCGGAATTTTCTAGTTATTATTATTATTATTAATAAAAGCAACAGAAAAGAGCAGGAAACCTCCATATTTCCTAAATGAAAGCTGCATTTCCTGAGGGTGTGAGACCAACCTCCGAGTCCAGCAGCTGGAGCTGGATCTCATAGTCCCCCAGCGGCGGCGCTTGTCTCTTCAGGTCCTGCAGCGCGAGGCGGACCGCCGGGGCCACGACCCCGCCCCCGTCCCGGGGCATCATCCACAGCACCGGGACAGGGTGGCGGAGCTGGGCAAGCACCGGTCCCGGTCCCACAACCAGCCAGCAGACCAGCAGCAGCCGGGAGGTCTGCGCCCCACCACGCCGCTGCATCCTGAACAACACCCCCACCCAGGCCCGGTTCGGGTGGAGCTGGTAGGCTGTATGCAAAGGCTAGGGAGTCCAAATGAGTGAAGATGGGTTAGATCATTAGAAAATAAACAAAAACTTCGGGAAAAAATGCGATAACTTTATCAAAAGGTAAAAACTCCACAAATAAAGCGACAAAATGTGTCAAAACGATGAAAAATCGCGTCTATAATGAGAGAAAAGGCGACTAATGAGATGGAGAAAGTATCCAAATATAGAAAGAGTGTAAAAAAGCTTTTAAAAAAGTGAAAAAACAAAACAAAAACAACAAATAAAGTGTCAGAAACGGCTCATTATGCGCCAAAAAAACTAAGAAATAGTGATGAAAATGTGTCAGAAAAAACAACAAAAAGTGTCAAAACAACAAAAAACGACGTCTATGATGTCAGAAAAGGAAACTAATGAGATGGAAAAAGCGTCAAAGCGACAGAAAACAGTCAAAATAGAGAAAAAAAAGTGTAAAAAATAAATAGTGAGAAACGGACCAATAAGCGCCAAAAAAAACAAAGAAATTGTGAAAATGTGTCCGAAAAAAACAAGAAAAAAGCTTTAAAAAAAAAAAAAGGGTATAAAAATGACAAAAAACAACAAATAAAGAGTCAGAAACGGCTGATTATGCACCAAAAAAACTAAGAAATAGTGATGAAAATGTGTCAGAAAAAACAACAAAAAGTGTCAAAACAATGAAGAATGACGTCTATGATGTCAGAAAGGGCGACCAATGAGACGGAGGACGCGTCAAAATAGAGAAAGAGTGTAAAAAATACAACAAAATAAAGAGTTAGAAACGACTCAATAACCCCAAAAACAAACAAAGAAGAAATGAAAACGGGGGGGGGGGGGTACCGCGACAAACCCAGCTGATTTCTTGCCAGGGGGACCACATGGGCACCACACCGGCTCTGATTGGCCCGGTCACACCGCTCCGATCCTTTAAGGAGACTGAGATCCTCTATGGAGACAGAGACTGTGGTCCTCTAAGGAGATTGAGATCCTCTAAGGAGACTGAGATCCTCTATGGAGACAGAGACTGTGGTCCTCTAAGGAGATTGAGATCCTCTATGGAGACAGAGACTGTGGTCCTCTAAGGAGATTGAGATCCTCTAAGGAGACGGAGACTGTGGTCCTCTAAGGAGACTGAGATCCTCTATGGAGACAGAGACTGTGGTCCTCTAAGGAGATTGAGATCCTCTAAGGAGACTGAGATCCTCTAAGGTGACAGAGACTGTGATCCTCTAAGGAGACAGAGACTGTGGTCCTCTAAGGAGACGGAGATCCTCTAAGGAGACTGAGATCCTCTGAGGAGACGGAGACTGTGGTCCTCTAAGGAGACGGAGATCCTCTAAGGAGACTGAGATCCTCTAAAGAGACGGAGACTGAGATCCTCTAAGGAGACGGAGACTGAGATCCTCTAAAGAGACGGAGACTGAGATCCTCTAAGGAGACGGAGACTGAGGTCCTCTAAAGAGACGGAGACTGAGATCCTCTAAGGAGACGGAGACTGAGATCCTCTAAGGAGACGGAGACTGAGATCCTCTAAAGAGACGGAGACTGAGATCCTCTAAAGAGACGGAGACTGAGATCCTCTAAGGAGACGGAGACTGAGATCCTCTAAGGAGACTGAGATCCTCTAAAGAGACGGAGACTGAGGTCCTCTAAGGAGACGGAGACTGAGGTCCTCTAAGGAGACGGAGACTGAGGTCCTCTATAAGACACTAACCCGTCTTGACGGTAATCCTGTAATCAGCTGAGCAGATAAAAAGATCAGCGTGGACACAAGATGTCACCGAGTCCACTACGGGGACTATGAGGACGCCTGCAGGACTCACTCTGTCACACAACCCATCTGTTAAAAAGCTGCATGTAGTACACACATGTACAAATGTAGTATACACATGTACAAGTATAGAATACACATACACAAGTATAGAATACACATATACAAGTATAGAATACACATATACAAGTATAGAATACACATATACAAGTGTAGAATACACATGTACAAGTATAGAATACACATATACAAGTATAGAATACACATATACAAGTATAGAATACACATATACAAGTGTAGAATACACATATACAAGTATAGAATACACATATACAAGTATAGAATACACATATACAAGTATAGAATACACATGTACAAGTATAGAATACACATATACAAGTATAGAATACACATATACAAGTGTAGAATACACATATACAAGTATAGAATACACATATACAAGTATAGAATACACATGTACAAATGTAGTATACACATGTACAAGTATAGAATACACATGTACAAGTATAGAATACACATATACAAGTATAGAATACACATATACAAGTATAGAATACACATATACAAGTGTAGAATACACATATACAAGTGTAGAATACACATATACAAGTATAGAATACACATATACAAGTGTAGAATACACATATACAAGTATAGAATACACATATACAAGTATAGAATACACATGTACAAATGTAGTATACACATGTACAAGTATAGAATACACATGTACAAGTATAGAATACACATGTACAAGTATAGAATACACATATACAAGTATAGAATACACATATACAAGTGTAGAATACACATATACAAGTGTAGAATACACATATACAAGTGTAGAATACATATATACAAGTATAGAATACACATATACAAGTATAGAATACACATATACAAGTGTAGAATACACATATACAAGTATAGAATACACATATACAAGTATAGAATACGTGTCTTCTTCACTTATATACACACAGTATATGTAGGCTACAGTACACTTCATTATTTTTGAGGTATTGTGGTATTTGTATCTCATCTTATTTAATTACTTCTAGTATATTTTTGTGTATTCTTGTAACTTGCAGTTTTACTCAGTAACTTCCCGGTTTGTCTTCCATAAAAAACTTTCTTTTCTATTTCAACGTTTTTGTTGCTCTTTACAAAGTTTTTGGTCCCCATTTTCAATAAAAACAAAGTTTTTGTCCCTATTTTGTTGACATGTATGACGCGACTCGTCGTTTTAGACGTTTTTTTTTCCTACATTTTGTCACTTTTTCCCTCCCTCCCTCCCTCCCTCCCTCCCTCCCTCCCTACCTTTCTCCCTTTCTCCCTCCCTACCTTTCTACCTCCCTCCCTACCTTTCTACCTCCCTCCCTCCCTCCCTACCTTTCTACCTCCCTCCCTCCCTACCTTTCTACCTCCCTACCTCCCTACCTTTCTACCTCCCTACCTCCCTACCTTTCTACCTCCCTACCTCCCTACCTTTCTACCTCCCTACCTTTCTACCTCCCTCCCTCCCTACCTTTCTACCTCCCTCCCTCCCTACCTTTCTACCTCCCTCCCTCCCTACCTTTCTACCTCCCTCCCTCCCTACCTTTCTACCTCCCTACCTTTCTACCTCCCTCCCTCCCTCCCTCCCTACCTTTCTACCTCCCTCCCTCCCTACCTTTCTACCTCCCTCCCTCCCTACCTTTCTACCTCCCTACCTCCCTCCCTCCCTACCTTTCTACCTCCCTCCCTCCCTACCTTTCTACCTCCCTCCCTCCCTACCTTTCTACCTCCCTACCTCCCTACCTTTCTACCTCCCTCCCTCCCTACCTTTCTACCTCCCTCCCTCCCTACCTTTCTACCTCCCTCCCTCCCTACCTTTCTACCTCCCTACCTCCCTACCTTTCTACCTCCCTCCCTCCCTACCTTTCTACCTCCCTCCCTCCCTACCTTTCTACCTCCCTACCTTTCTACCTCCCTCCCTCCCTACCTCCCTCCCTCCCTACCTTTCTACCTCCCTCCCTCCCTACCTTTCTACCTCCCTACCTCCCTACCTTTCTACCTCCCTCCCTCCCTACCTTTCTACCTCCCTACCTCCCTACCTTTCTACCTCCCTCCCTCCCTACCTTTCTACCTCCCTCCCTCCCTACCTTTCTACCTCCCTACCTCCCTACCTTTCTACCTCCCTCCCTCCCTCCCTCCCTACCTTTCTCCCTTTCTCCCTCCCTACCTTTCTACCTCCCTCCCTACCTTTCTACCTCCCTCCCTCCCTCCCTACCTTTCTACCTCCCTCCCTCCCTACCTTTCTACCTCCCTACCTCCCTACCTTTCTACCTCCCTACCTCCCTACCTTTCTACCTCCCTACCTCCCTACCTTTCTACCTCCCTACCTTTCTACCTCCCTCCTCCCTACCTTTCTACCTCCCTCCCTCCCTACCTTTCTACCTCCCTCCCTCCCTACCTTTCTACCTCCCTCCCTCCCTACCTTTCTACCTCCCTACCTTTCTACCTCCCTCCCTCCCTCCCTCCCTCCCTACCTTTCTACCTCCCTCCCTCCCTACCTTTCTACCTCCCTCCCTCCCTACCTTTCTACCTCCTACCTCCTCCCCCTCCCTACCTTTCTACCTCCCTCCTCCCTACCTTTCTACCTCCCTCCCTCCCTACCTTTCTACCTCCCTACCTCCCTACCTTTCTACCTCCCTCCCTCCCTACCTTTCTACCTCCCTCCCTCCCTACCTTTCTACCTCCCTCCCTCCCTCCCTTTCTACCTCCCTACCTCCCTACCTTTCTACCTCCTCCCTCCCTACCTTTCTACCTCCCTCCCTCCCTACCTTTCTACCTCCTCCCTCCCTACCTTTCTACCTCCCTACCTTTCTACCTCCCTCCCTCCTACCTCCCTCCCTCCTACCTTTCTACCTCCCTCCCTCCCTACCTTTCTACCTCCCTACCTCCCTACCTTTCTACCTCCCTCCCTCCCTACCTTTCTACCTCCCTACCTCCCTACCTTTCTACCTCCCTCCTCCCTACCTTTCTACCTCCCTACCTCCCTACCTTTCTACCTCCCTCCCTCCCTACCTCCCTACCTCCCTCCCTCCCTACCTTTCTACCTCCCTCCCTCCCTACCTTTCTACCTCCCTCCCTCCCTACCTTTCTACCTCCCTCCCTCCCTCCCTCCCTCCCTACCTTTCTACCTCCCTCCCTCCCTACCTTTCTACCTCCCTCCCTCCCTACCTTTCTACCTCCCTACCTTTCTACTTCCCTCCCTCCCTACCTCCCTCCCTCCCTACCTTTCTACCTCCCTACCTCCCTACCTTTCTACCTCCCTCCCTCCCTACCTTTCTACCTCCCTCCCTCCCTCCCTTTCTACCTCCCTACCTTTCTACCTCCCTACCTCCCTACCTTTCTACCTCCCTACCTCCCTACCTTTCTACCTCCCTCCCTCCCTACCTCCCTACCTCCCTCCCTCCCTACCTTTCTACCTCCCTCCCTCCCTACCTTTCTACCTCCCTCCCTCCCTACCTTTCTACCTCCCTCCCTCCCTCCCTCCCTCCCTACCTTTCTACCTCCCTCCCTCCCTACCTTTCTACCTCCCTACCTCCCTACCTTTCTACCTCCCTACCTTTCTACCTCCCTACCTTTCTCCCTCCCTCCCTCCCTCCCTCCCTCCCTCCCTCCCTATGTTATGTGAAAAGTTGATTGTAATAATCAGTTTATCACATAATGTGAAATGTTCTCATGTAATTATAAAAGATAATTATAAGTTTGAATGTCGTAATGTAAAAAATATCTAAAAGGTGCAAAATTAGTGTCGACTGCATAAACATTAAAGTGCTCAAATTATGTTTTTCCCCTTTCCTTTGTTATGCATGTTACAAAGTGAAAAAGCCCAAAGCCCCCCCCCCTTCTGACTGGCTAGTAGTCCTTACCTAGGTACTGTCAGGGCCCTCATACTCTGCTCCTGACTGGCTAGTAGTCCTTACCTAGGTACTGTCAGGGCCCTCATACTCTGCTTCTGACTGGCTAGTAGTCCTTACCTAGGTACTGTCAGGGCCCTCATACTCTGCTCCTGACTGGCTAGTAGTCCTTACCTAGGTACTGTCAGGGCCCTCATACTCTGCTTCTGACTGGCTAGTAGTCCTTACCTAGGTACTGTCAGGGACCTCATACTCTGCTTCTGACTGGCTAGTAGTCCTTACCTAGGTACTGTCCGGGCCCTCATACTCTGCTTCTGACTGGCTAGTAGTCCTTACCTAGGTACTGTCAGGGCCCTCATACTCTGCTTCTGACTGGCTAGTAGTCCTTACCTAGGTACTGTCAGGGACCTCATACTCTGCTTCTGACTGGCTAGTAGTCCTTACCTAGGTACTGTCAGGGCCCTCATAAATCTGCTTCTGACTGGCTAGTAGTCCTTACCTAGGTACTGTCAGGCCCTCATACTCTGCTCCTGACTGGCTAGTAGTCCTTACCTAGGTACTGTCAGGGCCCTCATACTCTGCTCTGACTGGCTAGTAGTCCTTACCTAGGTACTGTCAGGGCCCTCATACTCTGCTCCTGACTGGCTAGTAGTCCTTACCTAGGTACTGTCAGGGCCCTCATCTCTGCTCCTGACTGGCTAGTAGTCCTTACCTAGGTACTGTCAGGGCCCTCATACTCTGCTTCTGACTGGCTAGTAGTCCTTACCTAGGTACTGTCAGGGCCCTCATACTCTGCTTCTGACTGGCTAGTAGTCCTTACCTAGGTACTGTCAGGGCCCTCATACTCTGCTTCTGACTGGCTAGTAGTCCTTACCTAGGTACTGTCAGGGACCTCATACTCTGCTTCTGACTGGCTAGTAGTCCTTACCTAGGTACTGTCCGGGCCCTCATACTCTGCTTCTGACTGGCTAGTAGTCCTTACCTAGGTACTGTCAGGGCCCTCATACTCTGCTTCTGACTGGCTAGTAGTCCTTACCTAGGTACTGTCAGGGACCTCATACTCTGCTTCTGACTGGCTAGTAGTCCTTACCTAGGTACTGTCAGGCCCTCATACTCTGCTCCTGACTGGCTAGTAGTCCTTACCTAGGTACTGTCAGGGCCCTCATACTCTGCTCCTGACTGGCTAGTAGTCCTTACCTAGGTACTGTCAGGGCCCTCATACTCTGCTCCTGACTGGCTAGTAGTCCTTACCTAGGTACTGTCAGGGCCCTCATACTCTGCTTCTGACTGGCTAGTAGTCCTTACCTAGGTACTGTCAGGGCCCTCATACTCTGCTTCTGACTGGCTAGTAGTCCTTACCTAGGTACTGTCAGGGCCCTCATACTCTGCTTCTGACTGGCTAGTAGTCCTTACCTAGGTACTGTCAGGGACCTCATACTCTGCTTCTGACTGGCTAGTAGTCCTTACCTAGGTACTGTCAGGGCCCTCATAAATCTGCTTCTGACTGGCTAGTAGTCCTTACCTAGGTACTGTCAGGGCCCTCATACTCTGCTCCTGACTGGCTAGTAGTCCTTACCTAGGTACTGTCAGGGCCCTCATACTCTGCTCCTGACTGGCTAGTAGTCCTTACCTAGGTACTGTCAGGGCCCTCATACTCTGCTTCTGACTGGCTAGTAGTCCTTACCTAGGTACTGTCAGGGACCTCATACTCTGCTTCTGACTGGCTAGTAGTCCTTACCTAGGTACTGTCAGGGCCCTCATAAATCTGCTTCTGACTGGCTAGTAGTCCTTACCTAGGTACTGTCAGGCCCTCATACTCTGCTCCTGACTGGCTAGTAGTCCTTACCTAGGTACTGTCAGGGCCCTCATACTCTGCTCCTGACTGGCTAGTAGTCCTTACCTAGGTACTGTCAGGGCCCTCATAAATCTGCTTCTGACTGGCTAGTAGTCCTTACCTAGGTACTGTCAGGGCCCTCATACTCTGCTCCTGACTGGCTAGTAGTCCTTACCTAGGTACTGTCAGGGCCCTCATACTCTGCTTCTGACTGGCTAGTAGTCCTTACCTAGGTACTGTCAGGGCCTCATACTCTGCTTCTGACTGGTTAGTAGTCCTTACCTAGGTACTGTCAGGGCCCTCATACTCTGCTTCTGACTGGCTAGTAGTCCTTACCTAGGTACTGTCAGGGCCCTCATAAATCTGCTTCTGACTGGCTAGTAGTCCTTACCTAGGTACTGTCAGGGCCCTCATACTCTGCTCCTGACTGGCTAGTAGTCCTTACCTAGGTACTGTCAGGGCCCTCATACTCTGCTCCTGACTGGCTAGTAGTCCTTACCTAGGTACTGTCAGGGCCCTCATACTCTGCTTCTGACTGGCTAGTAGTCCTTACCTAGGTACTGTCAGGGACCTCATACTCTGCTTCTGACTGGCTAGTAGTCCTTACCTAGGTACTGTCAGGGCCCTCATAAATCTGCTTCTGACTGGCTAGTAGTCCTTACCTAGGTACTGTCAGGCCCTCATACTCTGCTCCTGACTGGCTAGTAGTCCTTACCTAGGTACTGTCAGGGCCCTCATACTCTGCTCCTGACTGGCTAGTAGTCCTTACCTAGGTACTGTCAGGGCCCTCATAAATCTGCTTCTGACTGGCTAGTAGTCCTTACCTAGGTACTGTCAGGGCCCTCATACTCTGCTCCTGACTGGCTAGTAGTCCTTACCTAGGTACTGTCAGGGCCCTCATACTCTGCTTCTGACTGGCTAGTAGTCCTTACCTAGGTACTGTCAGGGCCTCATACTCTGCTTCTGACTGGTTAGTAGTCCTTACCTAGGTACTGTCAGGGCCCTCATACTCTGCTTCTGACTGGCTAGTAGTCCTTACCTAGGTACTGTCAGGGCCTCATACTCTGCTCCTGACTGGCTAGTAGTCCTTACCTAGGTACTGTCAGGGCCCTCATACTCTGCTCCTGACTGGCTAGTAGTCCTTACCTAGGTACTGTCAGGGCCCTCATACTCTGCTCCTGACTGGCTAGTAGTCCTTACCTAGGTACTGTCAGGGCCTCATACTCTGCTCCTGACTGGCTAGTAGTCCTTACCTAGGTACTGTCAGGGCCCTCATAAATCTGCTTCTGACTGGCTAGTAGTCCTTACCTAGGTACTGTCAGGGCCCTCATACTCTGCTCCTGACTGGCTAGTAGTCCTTACCTAGGTACTGTCAGGGCCTCATACTCTGCTCCTGACTGGCTAGTAGTCCTTACCTAGGTACTGTCAGGGCCTCATACTCTGCTTCTGACTGGCTAGTAGTCCTTACCTAGGTACTGTCAGGGCCTCATACTCTGCTCCTGACTGGCTAGTAGTCCTTACCTAGGTACTGTCAGGGCCCTCATACTCTGCTCCTGACTGGCTAGTAGTCCTTACCTAGCACTCCACCGGTAGTCAAATGACCTCAGCTCATTCCTACAGAGGAAACTGGACACAACATCAGGGAAGAAATATCATTTTTAGTTTTTTACTCAATTGAAAAACATTTTCAAACGTTAGACCTCATCAGCAGCTAGAAAACCAAAGATAACGAAACCATTAACATTAAAAAAATACTTTAATGAAATTAATGAGCTTCAGACTATTTGTAAGGACATTAAATACCGTACATATCCACACTCCATATATATATTTTGTCCATCCAGTTGGTAAAAAGCTAAATCAACTCTGTCCTTCAGCGTCCAGTCTGGGGACCGGGGCCCCTCCCCCTGCCTCCCCCCCCTCCTCCTCTCTTCCTCTTGTGTCCCGGTCTGTGTCCCCCTCCTCCCCCCCCCTCCTCCCTGCCGGCTGCCTGAGCCCACAGGGCGTCGTAGCAGCCCGGCGCCTGGTACCCGGGCTGGCTGCGGTCCGGCGGGTCCCTGCAGAGCAGGATCCAGATGGCGGGCAGGTTCCTGCTGACCGTGAGGCTGTCCAGGCCGGCGGCGGGCTCCAGCGGCTCCCAGACCTCGTCCACGCGGCTGAACAGCAGCCGGGTCAGCTGGTGCAGCCCCTTCACGCGCCGCTTCACGATCTCCACGCACGTGACGGCTTTGGACAAGCCGGTCCCGGTCGCCGTGAAGACGATGTGTGTGCAGAGCGGCCGGCCCGCTGCTTCCTGTGGATGAAGGGTTGAGATCAGGAGATGATGATGATGATGATGACTTCACTCTGTGGTCTTGGAATAACTTGCTACATCTAAATGATCTAGTCCCAGTGAATGAATTTAAAAGCCATGTAACTGCCACATGTGACATGTTCCTCTCTGTGTGAGATGCTGCCTTTCTATTTAAATTGTAAGCGGTGTGCCGTCTCGGCCACGTCTCCCTCGGAAAAGAGATGTCAATCTCAAGGGACTATCCCCATATGAATCCCCATATATCTGCATATATCCCCCAAATATGTCCCCCATATAACCCCCACATATCCCCCAAATATGTCCCCCATATAACCCCCACATATCCCCCAAATATATTCCCTATATAACCCCCACATTTACCCCAAATATATTCCCTATATAACCCCCACATTTACCCCAAATATATTCCCTATATAACCCCACATTTACCCCAAATATATTCCTATATAACCCCACATTTACCCCAAATATATTCCCTATATAACCCCCACATTTACCCCAAATATATTCCTATATAACCCCACATTTACCCCAAAATATTCCTATATAACCCCCACATTTACCCCAAATATATTCCTATATAACCCCACATTTACCCCAAATATATTCCTATATATCCCCACATTTACCCCAAATATATTCCTATATATCCCCACATTTACCCCAAATATATCACCCACATACAACCCAAATATATCCCCATATAACCCCACATATCCCCAAATATATTCCCTATATAACCCCCACATATATCCCCCACATTTACCCCAAATATATCACCCACATACGACCCAAATATATCCCCCATATAACCCCCAAATATATCCCCCATATAACCCCAAATATATCCCCACATATATCCCCTATATAACCCCCACATATCCCCCATATAACCCCCACATATCCCCCCTATAACCCCTAAATATATCCCGCATATAACCTCCAGGTCCCTCTGACTGGTTAACCACATTTTAACTCTTACGTGCATCCATATCAACCAATCACCTGTTGTCCCTCCGCAGCCACGCCTCCGGCCGAGGGGGGGGGTTTGGCCTCCACGCGGCTCAGAGCGTAACGCAGCAGGTTGCGGATCTTGCTGCCGTCTCTGACGCGGACCTCCGGCGTGTCGGGGGGGAGGCCGGGGAACGGACAGACGGACAGCTGCTCCACCGTCCGAGCTTTGCTGTAGTTCTCCATCTGCAGACAGAGGACAGATGTCTGGTTTTCCTGTGGGGGGGTGGGGGGGGGGGGGATATTGATAGATGCCGAATTAATGAAGACGTCAACGTGGTTCAGTAACTTGTTAAAAATGCCGTGCCTTGAGTTTAGGTTCATCTGTGACAAAGTCAACTATAAATCTACATTATTTTTAATGGACTTTCCTGAACGTTACAGGCGCTTCGAAGTTTGAGAGACGGGTCTGGCTGCAGCCTGGAGCGTCCCATGTCATCCGTCCCGTCTCATGAGGTCTCGTCTCATGCGGAGTTGTGTCAGACGGTAAATTCAGAGGGTCAAAAATACGAAATCGCAGATCCAGATCGAGTCACGGGGAAATTCGTAACCACGTTTGTTGCAATCAATTGAAAAACGTTAAAAACTGTTAAAGTAACAATTTTGCTATAAATACAGTTTGCTGATTTCTGAATGTTTGGTTGTGTTGTTCCACATCAACAAAGCCTACATTGGATGAAACCTGCAACGGCAGGACTTCCTGAAGAGGGACAACAAGGATCTGCACACACAAGAACAAGAATACAAAAATAAACATGTTACACTCTTTCCAAGACTCTTTATTTTATATTCTATATTGTATAGCTCTACTGGCGCTGCCTCGGCTGTCGGGTCTCTGGGACCCGGGGCAGAATGCGGTCGGGTCTCTGGGACCCGGGACAGAATGCGGTCGGGTCTCTGGGACCCGGGGAAGAATGCTGTCGGGTCTCCGGGACCCGGGGAAGAATGCTGTCGGGTCTCCGAGACCCGGGAAAGAATGCGGTCGGGTCTCCGGGACCCGGGGAAGAATGCTGTCGGGTCTCAGGGACCCGGGGAAGAATGCTGTCGGGTCTCAGGGACCCGGGGAAGAATGCGGTCGGGTCTCAGGGACCCGGGGAAGAATGCGGTCGGGTCTCCGGGACCCGGGGAAGAATGCGGTCGGGTCTCCGGGACCCGGGGAAGAATGCGGTCGGGTCTCCGGGACCCGGGGAAGAATGCGGTCGGGTCTCCGGGACCCGGGGCAGAATGCTGTCGGGTCTCCGGGACCCGGGGCAGAATGCTGTCGGGTCTCCGGGACCCGGGGCAGAATGCGGTCGGGTCTCCGGGACCCGGGGCAGAATGCGGTCGGGTCTCTGGGACCCGGGGCAGAATGCGGTCGGGTCTCTGGGACCCGGGGCAGAATGCGGTCGGGTCTCTGGGACCCGGGACAGAATGCTGTCGGGTCTCTGGGACCCGGGGCAGAATGCGGTCGGGTCTCTGGGACCCGGGGCAGAATGAGGTTGTATTTTTCTACTACCGCGGCCTCGGCCTTCGGGTCTCTGGGTCCAAGTTGTAGCCATAGAAGGAATTTTTTTTAGTTTGCCTATAATCTGCATTTATTTTAGAGACGGACATATTTTTTAAAATATTTTAAAAAAGACCAAATATTTTACTCATTAGCATAATAGTTCACACAAGCTTTTACTTTTAAAAGTAAAAGATAGTGCTTTGTTCCAGATGTGAGCTTTTATTTTGAAAAGTAGAAGCTCGGGGATGGCAGAAGGATTTTTTTAGTTTGCCTATAATCTGCATTTATTTTATAGACGGACATATTTTTTTAAGTATTTTAGTCATTTGTATGATTTCCGTTACTGTATATTTAAAAAAACACCAAATATTAAAAGTATTTTATTCATTAGCATGATAGTTGACGCAGCTCATCTTATTCCAGACGATAGTCTGCATTTATCTTGTCAACACAACCATAACATTCAAAAATCAGCAAACTGGCAAAATTGTTACTTTGATTGCAACAAACGTGGTTACGAATTTCCCCGTGACTCCATCTGGAAAATTATTCGCGATTTCGTATTTTTGACCCTCTGAATTTACTGTTGGACACACCTCCGTATGAGACGGGACGGATGACATGGGACGCTCCAGGCTGCAGCCATACACTCTTGAAGTTCGACGGAACGTCACAAGTTTTGGTGAATACGGACTGTACAATTAAATCAAAACAGACCGTTTGTGGTGTATTGGATATATGCCGAATTAATAAATACGTAGTAATAAATAAAGAATTGTGTAAAAAAAATGTTGTGCCATGAGTTTAGGTCCACCGGTGACAACGTAAACGTTAAATCTACATTATTTTTAATGGAGTTCGGCGCGGCGAGTTATCTTAACGGTACCTTAAACGTCAGACTGACGTTTTGGTGAGGAAAGCCGTTAGTCTGGACCGTTTTTTCTGTACTGGATATACGCCGAATTAATACAGACTACGTAATAATTCAACCACTTGCGTAAATAAATGTTGTGCCATGAGTTTAGAGCCACCGGTGACAACGTAAACGTTAAATCTACAGTATTTGTTATGGAGTTCGGCGCGGTGACATTTCTGAACGTTACAGGCGCGTGGAGGCTCGACAAACGTCCGACTTTCACATGAAAGGTGAAACTTCTCGTGTTTCAGCTGAAATGATCCAACAGACAACTCAGTAGTTCAGTTAGGTGGAGGAAACTGCCAGAAAACAACGGCGGCTAAGCTACATGCTAGTTAGCTTAGCTTGTGTTCGCGGAGATGCGCTGAATGCAACAACACCAGAGCCCTGATTAAAGTATGACGTCACTGTTATTACATCGATTAAAATACATTAATTATGAATTCATAATCTTACCAGGTGTGTTTCTGTTTGGCTACTGAACTCTCCACATGCTTCTGCTGCTACACTTTACGTTACCGTATCACGATGAGAACTGTCGTGACTACCGGCAGCTTCTTAACTCCTGCGTGGAGGAAGTATTCAGATCCTATACTGCAGTAAAAGTACACACTACAAATACTCTGTGGCGGTAAAAGTCCCGCACTTAAAGTGTTACTTCAGTCCAAGTATGTAAGTAACATTAAAGTCAGAAAAGTACTTCTTCCTACTCATTTTGGACACATAGGCGTGCTTTGTCTGTCTTTATCTGTCTGTCTTTGTCTCTGTCTGCCTGTGGCTCTGTGTCTTTTTCTCTGTGCATCTGTGTCTGTCTTTGTCTCTGTGCGTCTGTGTGTGTCTGTCTTTGTCTCTGTGCGTCTGTGTGTGGATGTCTTTGTCTCTGTGTCTGTCTTTGTCTCTGTGCATCTGTCTGTCTTTATCTGTCTGTCTTTGTCTCTGTGCGTCTGTGTGTGTCTGTCTTTGTCTCTGTGTCTGTCTTTGTCTCTGTGCATCTGTCTGTCTTTATCTGTCTGTCTTTGTCTCTGTGTCTTTTTCTCTGTGCATCTGTGTCTGTCTTTGTCTCTGTGCGTCTGTGTCTGTCTTTGTCTCTGTGCGTCTGTGTGTGTCTGTCTTTGTCTCTGTGCGTCTGTGTGTGTCTGTCTTTGTCTCTGTCTTTGTCTCTGTGCATCTGTCTGTCTTTATCTGTCTGTCTTTGTCTCTGTGTCTTTTTCTCTGTGCATCTGTGTCTGTCTTTGTCTCTGTGCGTCTGTGTCTGTCTTTGTCTCTGTGCGTCTGTGTGTGTCTGTCTTTGTCTCTGTGCGTCTGTGTGTGGATGTCTTTGTCTCTGTGTCTGTCGGTGTCTCTGTGCATCTGTCTGTCTTTGTGTCTGTCTTTATCTGTGTGTCTGTCTTTGTCTTTGTGCATCTGTGTCTGTCTTTATCTGTGTGGATGTCTGTCTCTGTCGGTGTCTCTGTGCATCTGTCTGTCTTTGTCTCTGTCGGTGTCTCTGTGCATCTGTGTCTGTCTTTGTCTCTGTCTGTCTCTGTCGGTGTCTCTGTGCATCTGTGTCTGTCTTTGTCTCTGTCTGCCTGTGGCTCTGTGTCTTTGTCTCTGTGCATCTGTGTCTGTCTTTGTCTCTGTGCGTCTGTCTGTCTTTGTCTGTGTCTCTTTGTCTCTGTGCATCTGTGTCTGTCTTTGTCTCTGTGTCTGTCTTTGTCTTTATCTGTGCGTCTGTCTTTGTCTCTATGTGTCTGTCTTTGTCTGTGTCTTTGTCTCTGTGCCTGTCTTTATCTGTGTGTCTGTCTTTGTCTCTGTGCGTGGATGTCTTGTCTCTGTCGGTGTCTCTGTCTTTGTGCATGTCTGTCTTTGTCTCTGTCTTTGTGCATCTGTGTCTGTCTTTATCTCTGTGCGTCTGTGTGTGGATGTCTTTGTCTCTGTCTTTGTGTGTCTGTCGGTGTGCGTCTGTCTGTCTGTCTCTGTGCGTCTGTGTGTGGATGTCTTTGTCTCTGTCGGTGTCTCTGTCTGTGTGCGTCTGTCTCTGTCTGTCTCTTCCTTTACATAAAGCCATTTGCACCGTACATCGTAGCAGAAACCTTCAGCCCGATCTGACGTCAGCCGTTAATTATTTGACGTCTTTTCTCAGCTGCAGTTTGTCCCCGGTGGACGTCTTCACCTTTCCAGACGTGTCCTCTTAGCTTCCTGAGTGCTATTCATCACCTGCTCCAGCTTCTCTAACCTTCCAGACTCAGACATGGAAACAGTAACGGCCAAGATGATGTGAAATTGCACATTTTATTGAAAAACATCACATTTCCCTCCAAATGAGTTCATTAAGTCTTCATTATGATATTTATACTTAATACTAAAGCGTTGATTAATTAACTGTTACAATCAAAACAGATCTGAATGAAGCTCCTCCCCTTCCTGTCAGGCAGCGAGTGCCCACGTCCGTAGTGACATCACTGGTTACCCGGCAACTTGTAGTCCACACATGATTGGCTGCTGAGAAGTCAAAGGTCCAGGGAGGGGGTGAGAATCGGCAGAAGCCCCGCGATGCGGTACGATATTTCTGCGATAAAGCAATTTATTACCTTTTTTCTTCAAATTCAAATGATAAGAAAGGAAAACTTCGTTAACGTACTGTACGTTTTATCTAAAAACACAAATATCCGATCTAGTGGACTCAAAATGAGCCCGACCGATATAGCGGCCGATACGATAGTTCCAGACATGCCAAATATCGACCGATATGTCGGTCGATATTAGGCATTTATGCCGATACCGATAGTTCCGGAAATACCAAATATCGGCCGATATGTCGGTCGATATTAGGCATTTATGCCGATACCAATAGTTCCGGAAATGCCAAATATCGGCCGATATGTCGGTCGATATTAGGCATTTATGCCGATACCGATAGTTCCGGAAATGCCAAATATCGGCCGATATGTCGGTCGATATTAGGGATTTATGCCAATACCGATAGTTCCGGAAATGCCAAATATCGGTCGATATTAGGGATTTATGCCGATACCGATAGTTCCGGAAATGCCAAATATCGGCCGATATGTCGGTCGATATTAGGCATTTATGCCGATACCGATAGTTCCGGAAATACCAAATATCGGCCGATATGTCGGTTGATATTAGGGATTTATGCCGATACCGATAGTTCCGGAAATGCCAAATATCGGCCGATATGTTGGTCGATATTAGGCATTTATGCCGATACCGATAGTTCCGGAAATGCCAAATATCGGCCGATATGTCGGTCGATATTAGGGATTTAGCCGATACCGATAGTTCCGGAAATGCCAAATATCGGTCGATATTAGGGATTTATGCCAATACCGATAGTTCCGGAAATGCCAAATATCGGTCGATATGTCGGTCGATATTAGGGATTTAGCCGATACCGATAGTTCCGGAAATGCCAAATATCGGCAGATATGTCGGTCGATATTAGGCATTTATGCCGATACCTATAGTTCCGGAAATGCCAAATATCGGCAGATATGTCGGTCGATATTAGGGATTTAGCCGATACCGATAGTTCCGGAAATGCCAAATATCGGTCGATATTAGGGATTTATTCCGATACCGATAGTTCCGGAAATTCCAAATATCGGCCGATATGTCGGTCGATATTAGGCATTTATGCCGATGCCGATAGTTTCTGAAATGCCTATTATCGGCCGATATATCGGTCGGGTTCTATATTATCATTCCACTATATCAGAGATATATATTTTATATATTGTAATGACAAATGATTCTGACGAATGAATAGTTAAAAACTAAATAAAACGGACGGTCACCGTGTAGTGGGCGATGGCGTTGCCTCGTCCGTTTTTGTCGTCGTTCTGATGTAGAAAGTTTTTGTAAAACGGGTCAAATGTGACGCGAGGAAACGGACGACTCATCGTTCAAATAATCAACGTCGTGTAGCGATACAGAAATACCACAAAAATATCGCAGTATACAGAGGCTCAGTCCTCGACGCAACGGCCGCAGGTTTGAATGCGACCTTTGGCCCTTTT
>JABXJD010000112.1:1700000-1717500 GCA_013375575.1 Percina caprodes
GAAAACCATCAAATTTAGCTGAACTGCACCAATTCTGTCAAGAAGAGTGGTCAAACATTCGACCTGAAGCTTGCCAGGACCTTGTGGATGGCTACCAAAAGCGCCTAGTTGCCGTGAAAATGGCCAAGGGACATGTAACCAAATACTAATGTTGCTGTATGTATATTTTTGACCCAGCAGATTTGGTGACATTTTCAGCAGACCCATAATAAATTTATGAAAGAACCAAACTTTATGACTGTTTTTTGTGACAAACATGTATGTGTTCCGATCACTCTATCACAGAAAAATAAGAGTTGTAGAACTTATTGAAGACTCAAGACAGCCATAACATTGTGATTTTCTACAAGTGTATGTACACTTTTGACCACAACTGTATGTGTGTGTGTATGTGTGTGTGTATGTATATGTGTGTGTGTGTGTATGTGTGTGTGTATGTATATGTGTGTGTGTGTGTATATGTGTGTGTGTGTGTATGTATATGTGTGTGTGTGTGTGTATGTATGTATATGTGTGTGTGTGTGTGTATGTGTGTGTGTGTATGTATATGTGTGTGTGTGTGTGTGTGTGTGTGTGTGTGTGTATGTGTGTTCAGGGCATCTGCAGGCAGCTAGCAGAGAGTGTATAGTGATGAATAAAGTGATGAATAAATGTAAATCTTAAAGCCTTAACCTCAAATCTTCCCGTGTCTTGAGGAATCTGGTCTCACCTTGTCGGCGGGGTCTGCGATGAGTCCGTCCCGGATGTGGACCCTCAGGTGTTTGCGGAGCTGGCTGGGCCACAGGAAGCTGCGGGGGCAGACGCTGCAGGGATGCGGTTTGTTGGCCATGTGCGTCATCTCGTGAGCCTTCAGGTTGGTCGACGTGGAGAAGGACTTCCCGCACACGGAGCAGTGCTGCAGCTCCTCCGCCGTGTGCATCTTCATGTGCTCTTTAAGTCTGTACGGCCTTGATAAGCTCTTCCCACAGACGGAGCAGATGTAGAGCTTCTTCACGCTGCTGGGACCTCCGTCTGAAAATAACAAGAAGAAGAAGAAAGTTCAGGGGAAAACGTGAATATATATTCGTATTATCTCGGGTTTTACAGGTTTTGAAATGTGCTGAGAAATACATTTTCGGTGTCTAGCAGCAGCCGTGAACCGGATCTAATGTTACCCTACAGGACAGATGTTCATCATCAGGTAGAAACAAGCTGTAATGTTACCCTACAGGACAGATGTTCATCATCAGGGAGAAACAAGCTGTAATGTTACCCTACAGGACAGATGTTCATCATCAGGGAGAAACAAGCTGTAATGTTACCCTACAGGACAGATGTTCATCATCAGGGAGAAACAAGCTGTAATGTTACCCTACAGGACAGATGTTCAGCATCAGGGAGAAACAAGCTGTAATGTTACCCTACAGGACAGATGTTCAGCATCAGGTAGAAACAAGCTGTAATGTTACCCTACAGGACAGATGTTCATCATCAGGTAGAAACAAGCTGTAATGTTACCCTACAGGACAGATGTTCAGCATCAGGTACTGCAGATAATTTCACTTGTTCTGACCTTTTCCCTCAGATTGTTTCTTGTTTTTAAACTCCCTTTTTTGCAGTGTAGGGTTAAAAAATACCAAAATCACACTATAAAAAGTGAAAATGAGTGAGAAAACTTGCTCTTCTGTGTATTCTGTGTACTTCCATGTATATAACGTCACTCTTTCCGTCTATAATATCTATAGATCCGTGTCTGATGTTCTCACCGGTCAGTGAATGCACCGCTTCCTCTTCATCGTTCCGGGTCTCAACCGGCAGCTCGTTCAGACCGCCGGCGCCGAGCGGCTCGTCTGCGTTCTGCAACAAAAGCAGAAAATATGTAACTAACGTGTCGACTTCAAACATTTTATACATGCTCGGATAGACTGGTGCACAACACTGTGGTCTGTGCATGAAGAATCATCCAGATGTTTGACTCTGTGGTCTGTGCATGAAGAATCCTCCAGATGTTTGACTCTGTGGTCTGTGCATGAAGAATCATCCAGATGTTTGACTCTGTGGTCTGTACATGAAGAATCATCCAGATGTTTGACTCTGTGGTCTGTGCATGAAGAATCATCCAGATGTTTGACTCTGTGGTCTGTGCATGAAGAATCCTCCAGATGTTTGACTCTGTGGTCTGTGCATGAAGAATCATCCAGATGTTTGACTCTGTGGTCTGTACACAAAGAATCCTCCAGATGTTTGACTCTGTGGTCTGTACATGAAGAATCCTCCAGATGTTTGACTCTGTGGTCTGTACACGAAGAATCCTCCAGATGTTTGACTCTGTGGTCTGTACAGGAAGAATCATCCAGATGTTTGACTCTGTGGTCTGTACATGAAGAATCCTCCAGATGTTTGACTCTGTGGTCTGTACATGAAGAATCATCCAGATGTTTGACTCTGTGGTCTGTACATGAAGAATCCTCCAGATGTTTGACTCTGTGGTCTGTACATGAAGAATCCTCCAGATGTTTGACTCTGTGGTCTGTACATGAAGAATCCTCCAGATGTTTGACTCTGTGGTCTGTACATGAAGAATCATCCAGATGTTTGACTCTGTGGTCTGTACATGAAGAATCCTCCAGATGTTTGACTCTGTGGTCTGTGCATGAAGAATCCTCCAGATGTTTGACTCTGTGGTCTGTACATGAAGAATACTCCAGATGTTTGACTCTGTGGTCTGTACACGAAGAATCCTCCAGATGTTTGACTCTGTGGTCTGTACACGAAGAATCCTCCAGATGTTTGACTCTGTGGTCTGTACATGAAGAATCCTCCAGATGTTTGACTCTGTGGTCTGTACACGAAGAATCCTCCAGATGTTTGACTCTGTGGTCTGTACAGGAAGAATCATCCAGATGTTTGACTCTGTGGTCTGTACATGAAGAATCATCCAGATGTTTGACTCTGTGGTCTGTACACGAAGAATCATCCAGATGTTTGACTCTGTGGTCTGTACACGAAGAATCATCCAGATGTTTGACTCTGTGGTCTGTACACGAAGAATCCTCCAGATGTTTGACTCTGTGGTCTGTACATGAAGAATCATCCAGATGTTTGACTCTGTGGTCTGTACATGAAGAATCATCCAGATGCTTGACTCTGTGGTCTGTGCATGAAGAATCATCCAGATGTTTGACTCTGTGGTCTGTACATGAAGAATCATCCAGATGCTTGACTCTGTGGTCTGTACATGAAGAATCCTCCAGATGTTTGACTCTGTGGTCTGTACATGAAGAATCCTCCAGATGTTTGACTCTGTGGTCTGTACATGAAGAATCATCCAGATGTTTGACTCTGTGGTCTGTACACGAAGAATCATCCAGATGTTTGACTCTGTGGTCTGTACACGAAGAATCCTCCAGATGTTTGACTCTGTGGTCTGTACATGAAGAATCATCCAGATGTTTGACTCTGTGGTCTGTACATGAAGAATCATCCAGATGTTTGACTCTGTGGTCTGTACAGGAAGAATCATCCAGATGTTTGACTCTGTGGTCTGTACATGAAGAATCATCCAGATGTTTGACTCTGTGGTCTGTGCATGAAGAATCCTCCAGATGTTTGACTCTGTGGTCTGTACATGAAGAATCCTCCAGATGTTTGACTCTGTGGTCTGTACATGAAGAATCCTCCAGATGTTTGACTCTGTGGTCTGTACATGAAGAATCCTCCAGATGTTTGACTCTGTGGTCTGTACATGAAGAATCCTCCAGATGTTTGACTCTGTGGTCTGTACACGAAGAATCATCCAGATGTTTGACTCTGTGGTCTGTACATGAAGAATCCTCCAGATGTTTGTACAGACGGACCTGTTCTTCCTAGCCAACTGCGTCCAGATGTGCCGAGCATTTGCGCAAGAAACAGCGGTGGTGACGTCATTTTGGTTAACAAAAATGTAATAAAAAGTTAAAAACATTGATAAAAAGCGTCATTTTGTCAACTTTGACGGGAAGACAACAGAAGGGTTAATTAAAAAGTAACAACATTTATTCCATTATCAAATTAGTTGCAGATGAACCAGATCTACCCATCCACCCACCCACCCACCCACCCACCCACCCACCCATCCATGCACCCACCCATCTACCCATCCACCCACCCATCCATCCACCCACCCACCCACCCACCCACCCATCCATGCACCCACCCATCTACCCATCCACCCACCCATCCATCCACCCACCCACCCACCCACCCATCCATCCACCCACCCACCCACCCACCCACCCATCCATGCACCCACCCATCTACCCATCCACCCATCCACCCATCTACCCATCCACCCACCCACCCACCCATCCATGCACCCACCCATCTACCCACCCATCCATCCATCCACCCACCCATTTACCCATCCACCCACCCACCCATCCATCCACCCACCCACCCACCCACCCATCCATCCACCCACCCACCCACCCATCCATGCACCCACCCATCTACCCATCCACCCATCCACCCATCTACCCATCCATCCATCTACCCATCCATCCATCCACCCATCCATCCATCCACCCACCCATTTACCCATCCACCCACCCACCCATCCATGCACCCACCCATCTACCCATCCACCCATCCACCCATCTACCCATCCATCCATCTACCCATCCATCCATCTACCCATCCATCCATCCACCCATCCATCCATCCACCCACCCATTTACCCATCCACCCACCCATCCATCCATCTACCCATTTACCCATCCACCCACCCATCCATCCATCTACCCATCCATGCACCCACCCATCTACCCATCCACCCACCCATCCATCCACCCACCCACCCACCCACCCATCCATCCACCCACCCACCCACCCACCCACCCATCCATGCACCCACCCATCTACCCATCCACCCATCCACCCATCTACCCATCCATCCATCTACCCATCCATCCATCTACCCATCCATCCATCCACCCATCCATCCATCCACCCACCCATTTACCCATCCACCCACCCACCCATCCATGCACCCACCCATCTACCCATCCACCCATCCACCCATCCATCCATCTACCCATCCATCCATCTACCCATCCATCCATCCACCCATCCATCCATCCACCCACCCATTTACCCATCCACCCACCCATCCATCCATCTACCCATTTACCCATCCACCCACCCATCCATCCATCTACCCATCCATCTACCCACCCATTTACCCATCCACCCACCCATCCATCCATCTACCCACCCATTTACCCATCCACCCACCCATCCATCCATCTACCCACCCATCTACCCATCCACCCACCCATCCATCCATCCATCCATCTACCCATCCACCCACCCATCCATCCATCTACCCATCCACCCACCCATCCATCCATCTACCCATCCACCCACCCACCCGATCCCTTCAGTGTTGATAGTGTGAGCCTGACCTTGTTGTCTGCGTCCGACAGCGTGGAGCTGTTGTCCGGCGTGGAGGCGGCGGGTGCGTCAGCAGCAGCTGGGGCGGTAGCGGCGGTGGGAGAGCCGGCAGAGGCGGGGGGGGCGACGCTGCGCCCCTCCCTGCTGTGGATCTCCAGGTGCCTCGTTAACACCCTCTGCCTTGAGAATTGTTTCTTGCAGACGTCGCACTGGAAGGGCTTCTCGCCGGTGTGCGTGCGGACGTGCTCCCTCAGCCGGGACGCTTTGCTGAAACTGCGGTCGCAGATGTCGCAAACAAAGGAGCGCCCCCTCTGGTGGAGCTGCAGGTGCTGCTGCAGCTTCTCGGCGGAGGAGAAGTCTTTGTGGCACATGAAGCAACGGTGAGGAGCTTCCTCCTGATGAAGGATCAACGCACAAGTTATCACCATGTTTTAGCTGCAACATGACGCCTGACCCTCTCCACGGATATTACACCTCGGGGGGCAAGATGATAGAATTTGATCCAAGCAGGATTAGGCCTGCATAATTTGTTAATTAATTAAATTGAAAATACCCCCATCATCACATACTGTACCCTTCACCATACATAAAGATTGGCATAAGATCCATAAGATCATCTCTCAATGCAAATCACACCAGCTGTTAGGCTAAATGAAATGACACCATGCTAATCTCTAGGTATGGTGAAGGGTGTGTTATGAGGGGGTTAATACCAAAGGCACTTTATCAGGATGCATAGTATCCTGATCCATGAAATATCTGGTCTTTAATAATAAAAATGTGTCTGTCTCTATGGGAATTTAACATAGGGGGGTGTATACTTATGCCCCTGTATTTTAACATAGGGGGTGTATACTTATGCCCCTGTATTTTAACATAGGGGGGTGTATACTTATGCCCCTGTATTTTAACATAGGGGGTGTATACTTATGCCCCTGTATTTTAACATAGGGGGTATACTTATGCCCCTGTATTTTAACATAGGGGTGTATACTTATGCCCCTGTATTTTAACATAGGGGGTGTATACTTATGCCCCTGTATTTTAACATAGGGGGTGTATACTTATGCCCCTGTATTTTAACATAGGGGGTGTATACTTATGCCCCTGTATTTTAACATAGGGGGTGTATACTTATGCCCCTGTATTTTAACATAGGGGGTATACTTATGCCCCTGTATTTTAACATAGGGGGTGTATACTTATGCCCCTGTATTTTAACATAGGGGGTGTATACTTATGCCCCTGTATTTTAACATGGGGGTGTATACTTATGCCCCTGTATTTTAACATAGGGGGTGTATACTTATGCCCCTGTATTTTAACATAGGGGTGTATACTTATGCCCCTGTATTTTAACATAGGGGGGTGTATACTTATGCCCCTGTATTTTAACATAGGGGGTGTATACTTATGCCCCTGTATTTTAACATAGGGGGTGTATACTTATGCCCCTGTATTTTAAGGAAGAAGATTTATTTACGATACATTATTCATTCACTAAGAAAATTGGTGTCCTTTGGTCAACTTAAGCAGGGTTCTTATGCTCATGAGCAGCACCGCATGAACTAATAATCTCAAAGTAATAACATTTTAAATATTGGCTCATATATTGATTTAGTAACTCAGAATATTGACTAGCCAGAACCAGATATATCAGTCGGGCTCTAAATACTGCCCTCTTTGCTCCTTTACTATGACAATGAACTGTCAACCGTAAACTACCATAACACGTACCTGGGTGGATAATAACTACACTTTAAATAAAGAAGACTCACCTTCCCGGCTGCAGCTGCAGCTTCCTCCGCTGCGTGTTTCTGCAGGTGTTTCTTCAGCAGGCCCGGCCGGTTGAAGCTCTTCGAGCACATCGAGCAGCGGTGAGGCTTTTCGCCGGTGTGGAGCCTCACGTGGTCCCTGAGGGACGCCGGCGTGGAGAAGGTCTTCTCGCAGACGGAGCAGGAGTGCGGGCTCGTCTCGGCGTGGCTCTTCTGGTGTTCGGTAAGGCCCGAATTGGAGGCGAAGCGCTTGGGGCAGAGCGGGCAGCCGAACGGCCTCTCCCCAGTGTGCGTCCGCTCGTGCTGGACGAGATGCCGCCGCTGGATGAAGCCGTGGCCGCACACCGAGCACCGGTGGGGTTTCTCTGCGGCGTGGCCGAGCTTGTGCCGCCGCAGGCAGCTCCGCTGGGCAAAGCTGACGCCGCAGACCGAGCAGGAGTGCGGCTTCTCACCGGTGTGAACTCGCTGGTGCACCGTCAGGGTTTTCTTCTCGGCAAAGCGCTTCCCGCACACGGAGCAGCTGTGCGGCTTGTCGCCAGAGTGCGTGCACATGTGGGCCGCCAGCCGGTACGGACGCGTGAACACGCGGCTGCATACCGGACAGGTGTGGTGGCGGCGTTTGGACCGAATCCGTCTTGGTTTTGAGGACGGTTCTTCTTCTGTCTGGACATCTCCTGCAGGAAAAGAAACGGACTTTAATATCTCTGTAAAAAGGTTCTTTCTCCCTTTTCACTGGACCCTGTTCCCAAAATTAATACGGTTTGGTGTTTTTGGCCCACGACGTCTCCGTCCAGGCAGTAAAAAACACCATCGAGTGTTTGGGGCCTGCTTTCAATTTCAGTGTAATGTAAGTTTTAGTTTTTGTCATTTTTTTTGGCATACACAGGCCTTAGGCAGGTTTTAGGGGTTCTTAGTGTTCTGTTATGGTTCTGCCTGTGATGTGGGGGTGCGGGGGGTGCGGGGGGGTGTAGATCAGCTCAACCCTCATGTTGTCCTTGGGTCAAATTTGACCCGTTTGAGTTGAATTCTTTATTTGTCACAAAAAATGAGGAAAATCGAAATAAGCGCTGAAAATGTCAACATTAAAAAATCTCAAAAATTTCGTAAAAAACATCAAGAACATTAAAAAAATAAATTAAAAAAAAGCACCCACCACATTTAAAAAGTGACAAAAATGTGGGGAAAAGCGGTCTTTTTTCCCCTGGTTGACGGGAAGACAACACAAGGGTCAATCAGGGAAAGTGCATGCATGTGTGCCTCATAGAGGTCCTTTCTGAAGGGAGGGGCTGGGCACCAAGGTGTAGAACAACAGCTACTATGGTTCTGCAGTTAATAAGATGTTAGAATATTTGGGGGTCTACTGTTGTGGGTGCACACGAGTATAAATAGTAACGTCAGACACGTCGTGTTAAAGGTCCCATGGCATGACCATTTCACTTTATGAGGTTTTTTAACATTGATTTTGATGGGAAGACGACACCTAATGGGGGGGGCACCATCATATTATCTGATATGCTGATTTTGCTCCATCCAGTCAGACTCAGGTCCGCTGACCAGATGCTTTTAGACTGAAAATCCAGACTGGAAACCAGAGGGGACAGAGCTGTTCCAGGAGAGGAACTCTCTTCCTCTCAACATTATTTATTA
Organism: Percina caprodes; assembly: GCA_013375575.1. NCBI lineage: Eukaryota > Metazoa > Chordata > Actinopteri > Perciformes > Percidae > Percina > Percina caprodes. The sequence goes on from JABXJD010000112.1 coordinate 1,708,832, forward strand.
TTATTATTGTTGTTATTATTTATTATTGTTATTATTATTATTATTATTATTATTCTCTATTCAGAGCTTTAGATCCCTTTTAAAACTCATCTTTTTGCTTTTAACAGAAGCTGAGCTGACATTTTATTGTTATTATTGCTTTAAGTTTTTATCTGTTCAAAGGTTTTGTCACTTTTTCAATGTTTTTGTCACTTTTCTGATATTTTCACCACTTTATTCAACATTTTTGTCACTTTTCTGATATTTTCATCACTTTATTCGCTGATTTTGATCTTTTTTTCAAAGTTTTTAACGATTTTGTTGTTGTTACTGTTATAAATATAGTTTTTATGTGTTGTCTGTCTTTATTGTTTGGGCATATTCTGTTTTAGAAGGTTTTTTCGGCTATTTATTATGCTTTTTATCTGCTGCTGTTCTCTGTATCTGACTGTTTGTAAATGACACCTTGACCTTGACTGGTGGACAAAAAGGTCATTTTGATTATTCAACATTTTTGATCACGTTTTTAATGTTTTTGTCACTTTTCATCACTTTATTCAACCTTTCTGTCACTTTTTTAATGTTTTTGTCACTTTTCATCACTTTATTCAACCTTTCTGTCACTTTTTTATGTTTTTGTCACTTTTCATCACTTTATTCAACCTGTCACTTTTTCGAGGTTTTTGTCACATTTCTGATATTTTTATCACTTTATTCGCTTCACTTTATTTCTGATCTTTTTTGAAAGTTTTTGTCAATTTTGTTGTTGTTGTTATTGTTTGAAATATAGTTTTTATGTGTCGTCTGTCTTTATCGTTTGGGCATATTCTGTTTTAGAAGCTTCTTTCGGCTATTTTTTATGCTTTTTATCTTCTGCTGTTCTCTGTATCTGACTGTTTAAAAATGTGCTCCACAAACAAACTTTGACCTTGACTAGTGGCCAAAAAGGTCATTTTGACCCCTGTGAACGCAACGTTAGCAGAGCCAGAAATGGTCGCTGACCCTGAGCAGGAAGCGGCGGACAGTCCTCTCCTCGTTGTTCTTCTTCGTCTTTGCCTCCATTCATCTCGTCATGCTCTGACCCTCTGAAGGGGGACGCGTCTCCTCCGGGACTCTGAGACAGACAGAGGGACACCATTAGAAATCAGCCCAGGGTCCCCCCCGTTAGAATAACTTCATTATCAAGAACAGACAGGAACCACTCAAGTTATGATAAAGTTAGGTTTACTTGCAAGTAGAATCACTTTCACAGTACTCACTGGGGGGGGGGGCATCAATACAGCAACGTAATACTGCATCAATACACAGGCGCCAAGTATGGATCTTTTATTATATATATTATACATTTTGCAGCAATAACATTGAAGTGAGATGAACAAACAGAAAAATGTTTCTTTTTAGATGAAACAGATGTTGATAAGTTTCCTTTTGGGGACGTCGGAAGTTGGAAAAAAGGTTATAAATTGCAATATGTCGCAGAATATTGTGTAAATATTGTGTTAACAGTTAAATATTGTGACATGAATAGGTCAAAAGGTCAAGGCGCATTATAGATTTATAGCATTTATTTACATAAAAAATATTAAAAATTGTGCTGTATAATATTGTGCTAAAGGTTTAATGATGTGCTAACGGTTAGTTAACGGTTAAATAACGGGTTAACGTTTTTTTTACGGGTTAACGGTTAAATAACGTCAGCACAATGACGCTTAGCGGTTAACTATCTGTGTAGTTTGGGTAACGTTACGATTGACGGACGTGTTAATCGATGAGTTACATCCAGCCAATCAGAGACGAGAAAGAGCCGTTCCATTAATAACCGATGTTTTTCCCAGTGAAGCTAAAAGTTAAGCTAGCTAGCTAGCTTGTCGATAATAAACTAGCTAACGCGTTAACGGACACACACAAACACACAACGCTGACGTTTCCGTTGTGTTCAGTAGACGGAAGGCGAGAAAAGCCGTTAAAAAGGTAATAAAATATTGAGAAATGTATGAAAATCCACCAGTAGCAGACGACTGCTTTGGACTTTTGGCTAATGCTAACTGTGCTAATAGCTAATAGCTAGCTAGCTAGCTAGCATTGATGCAGGCCAGGCGTCATGTAACGTAACACTCATTTCTGTCGTTAAACGATGACTACGTTCATTTTTAGGATCACTTTAAAACATATGAACCCACCGGAGGGGGGAGGAACTCCTCAACAGCCTGTCGGGAGAACACAGGACGATGTCACGCAAAAGTAAAGCATCCAAAAACCTACTTTCTGCGGTAAAAGCCAGTGTCAATACCCGATCCGTACCAGAATTATGCGCATGCGCAGAAACTCAACGTATTTTACGACGGTTTACGACACTACCTGATCAGTTGCTTTAACTATGGTTATGATTGCAGAGATGGTTACACTATCTATCTATATCTATATATATATAGATAGATATATCTATCTATATATATATATCTATCTATATATAGATAGATATATCTATATATATATATATAGATATATCTATATATATATATCTATCTATATATAGATAGATATATCTATCTATAGATAGATATATCTATAGATATATATAGATAGATATACATATATCTATAGATATATATAGATAGATATACATATATCTATAGATAGATGTATATATATATATATATATATATCTATATATCTATCTATATATATATATATATATCTATATATACTGTATATATAGCCATTCCCCATCATATAGACGTATGGTGATACCTCAAAACAGCAGTGGTAGAACTGATACTGCTACAGTAGGTAGTAGTACTGAGTATTTCCAAAGAGCTTTTATTATTGAACTACATACAGGAGTGTGACACTTCTTCACACTAGACAGACAATACCTTTTGATTTTATTTAATGAAACTGTATGTTCATATTTCACTGTATCGTCATGGCCAACATGACATTTTTTGCCATTTTTTAAGTGAGTTGCGGCACGGTGGCTGACACACACCAAGCCAAGTTGCATCGGTGATGCCTAGTTTCATTTGGGATGAATAAAGAATCCCTAACAACCAACCCGGTTAGTCCCATAAACTACTACTTCCACTATCTGTATTGTGCCTGTTATTGTCGCTGTTCACTCCCCCGGCACCGTCAGACACCACCTACGAAGAGCAGGGCACTGCAGGGCCTTACAGGGCACTGCAGGGCCTTACAGGGCACTGCAGGGCCTTACAGGGCACAGCAGGGCCTTACAGGGTACAGCAGGGCCTGCAGGGCCTTACAGGGTACAGCAGGGCCTTACAGGGTACAGCAGGGCCTTACAGGGCACTGCAGGGCCTTACAGGGCACAGCAGGGCACTGCAGGGCCTTACAGGGCACAGCAGGGCCTTACAGGGCACAGCAGGGCCTTACAGGGCACAGCAGGGCCTTACAGGGTACAGCAGGGCCTTACAGGGTACTGCAGGGCCTTACAGGGTACTGCAGGGCCTTACAGGGCACAGCAGGGCCTTACAGGGCACAGCAGGGCCTGCAGGGCCTTACAGGGTACAGCAGGGCCTTACAGGGTACTGCAGGGCCTTACAGGGTACAGCAGGGCCTTACAGGGCACAGCAGGGCCTTACAGGGTACAGCAGGGCCTTACAGGGCACAGCAGAGCCTTACAGGGCACAGCAGGGCCTGCAGGGCCTTACAGGGCACAGCAGGGCCTTACAGGGCACAGCAGGGCCTGCAGGGCCTTACAGGGCACTGCAGTGCCTTACAGGGTACAGCAGGGCCTTACAGGGTACTGCAGGGCCTTACAGGGTACTGCAGGGCCTTACAGGGCACTGCAGGGCCTTACAGGGTACAGCAGGGCCTTACAGGGCACTGCAGGGCCTTACAGGGCACAGCAGGGCCTTACAGGGTACAGCAGGGCCTTGCAGGGTACAGCAGGGCCTTGCAGGGTACTGCAGGGCCTTACAGGGTACAGCAGGGCCTTACAGGGTACTGCAGGGCCTTGCAGGGTACTGCAGGGCCTTACAGGGTACAGCAGGGCCTTACAGGGTACAGCAGGGCCTTGCAGGGTACTGCAGGGCCTTACAGGGTACAGCAGGGCCTTACAGGGTACAGCAGGGCCTTACAGGGTACAGCAGGGCCTTACAGGGTACAGCAGGGCCTTGCAGGGTACTGCAGGGCCTTACAGGGTACAGCAGGGCCTTACAGGGTACTGCAGGGCCTTACAGGGTACTGCAGGGCGTCGCAGATCATCACAGGACAATAATAGGACAACCCCCCTCCCCCTTTAAGACTGACTTTCTGAGGACTTGCCTTCGAAATGAAAATACTTTCATTCGAAATGAGTCCCTCATTTGTTTTTTTTTCAATCACATGTTCACACCCCCTCGCGGAGGAGGCCGGTTTGGGGAGCACGGTATGCTGTTGGTATTATAGGACGCTGTTTCTGGGCTCAATTACAATCCATGTGCATCTGCTCTATCTGTAAATTATAGAGCGGTCTAGACCTGCTCTATCTGTAAATTATAGAGCGGTCTAGACCTGCTCAATCTGTCAATTATAGAGCGGTCTAGACCTGCTCTATCTGTCAATTATAGAGCGGTCTAGACCTGCTCTATCTGTCAATTATAGAGCGGTCTAGACCTGCTCTATCTGTAAATTATAGAGCGGTCTAGACCTGCTCTATCTGTAAATTATAGAGCGGTATAGACCTGCTCTATCTGTCAATTATAGAGCGGTCTAGACCTGCTCTATCTGTCAATTATAGAGCGGTCTAGACCTGCTCTATCTGTCAATTATAGAGCGGTCTAGACCTGCTCTATCTGTAAATTATAGAGCGGTCTAGACCTGCTCTATCTGTAAATTATAGAGCGGTATAGACCTGCTCTATCTGTCAATTATAGAGCGGTCTAGACCTGCTCTATCTGTAAATTATAGAGCGGTCTAGACCTGCTCTATCTGTCAATTATAGAGTGGTCTAGACCTGCTCTATCTGTCAATTATAGAGCGGTCTAGACCTGCTCTATCTGTCAATTATAGAGTGGTCTATCATGTTAGTTAGCAGTAATTAGCCTGTGTCTATGTTAATGTTAGTTAGCAGTAATTAGCATGTGTCTATGTTAATGTTAACTAGCAGTAATTAGCCTGTGTCTATGTTAATGTTAACTAGCATGTTAGCGTGAGTGAACCTTTCCGTTGTTTCCATTCATGCATCAAGTATAACGGACGTAACTTTAAGCACATGTATTTATTCATTCAACAAAAACTTTATCAACACACATTTCCATGACGACAGCAGCTCTACTGTTTCTTCTTCACTACGTGAGCGCAGTCATATTTTCCGCGGACCACTTTGAGTTTGACCCCGGGCAGATCCTGCGTCCTGCCCCCCTCCACCAGCACCACGTTGTGCTCCTGCAGGTTGTGTCCCTCCCCGGGGATGAAGACCACCGCCTCCTTCCCGTTGGACAGCCGCACGCGAGCGCACTTCCTGTTGGCCGAGTTGGGCTTCTTGGGCTTCCGGATCATGGTCTTCAGGACCACGGCCTTCAGCTGGGGGCGGCCGAACGTGGCGCCGACAGATTTCGGAAGCGGTTTGGGTTTTCCCTGGCGGTGCATCTGGTTGAGGGTGGCCATCGTCCTGGAGACGACGGGACCCGTCCAGGCAGAGGCATGCTGGGACGCTGCAGAGAGGGAAGAGGAGGTTACACCAGGGTGACCAGATGTCCCTGGTTTCTGGGGACAGTGCCTGGTTTTGGTGAGCTGTCCCTGGCTGGATCTGTCCTCGGTTTCCGGGGACAGGTCACCAAAACCGGGGACTGTCCCCAGAAACCGGAGACAGTCCCCGGTTTTGGTGACCTGTTCCAGGCTGGATTTGTCTCCGGTTTCTGGGGACATTATCCGGTTTTGGTGACCTGTCGTCGGCTGGATCTGTCCCCAGAAACCGGAGACAGGCCCCAGTTTTGGTGACCTGTTCCAGGCTGGATCTGTCCCCGGTTTCTGGGGACAGTCCCCAGTTTTGGTGACCTGTCCCCGGCTGGATCTGTCTCCAGAAACCGGAGACAGTTCACGGTTTTGGTGACCTGTTCCAGGCTGGATTTGTCTCCGGTTTCTGGGGACAGTATCCGGTTTTGGTGACCTGTCGTCGGCTGGATCTGTCCCCAGAAACCGGAGACAGGCCCCAGTTTTGGTGACCTGTTCCAGGCTGGATTTGTCTCCGGTTTCTGGGGACAGTATCCGGTTTTGGTGACCTGTCGTCGGCTGGATCTGTCCCCAGAAACCGGAGACAGGCCCCAGTTTTGGTGACCTGTCGCCAGCTGGATCTGTCCTCGGTTTCTGGGTACAGTCCCCAGTTTTGGTGACCTGTCGCCAGCTGGATCTGTCCTCGGCCCTCAAGGACGCCACACAGGGTTTTCATATATTAAAAACAGCAAATACTATACAACAAAACAACAGAAAAGGCAGAGCAGTAGACATTTAAGTGGAATAGACAGTTTTACACAGACGGGTTTTGAGTTGAGACTTGAAGGGGGCGGTGGGGGATCAATGTTTGAGTTGGGGTGGTGTTGAGTTCCAGAGACCTGGAGCAGAGCGGCTGAATGCTCTGCCCCCCCATGGTGGTGAGACGGGCGGAGGGGACAGACAGGTGGATGGAGGAAGTGGATCTGAGGGAGTGGGACGCTAGAGGAGATTAGACAAATATGGGGGCGAGGTGGTGGATGGCCTTGAATGCAAACAGGAGGACTTTGGATGCGGAACTGGACCGGGAGCGAGTGGAGCTGTTGGAGGACTGGAGTGAACTCTGCACCTGAACAAGACTCGCTGACAGCGTGCAGGTGTGTGAACTCACCTTGAAACAGGGACGTCAGCACCGGCCTCAGGCCCCAGAAGGACCACATTCCTGAAACCAGAGGAGACGATAAAGCTTCAGAATAAACATCATAAACTTCATTATTACAAGTTAAACATGTTCAGAAAAGAACCTTCCATCACCTGTGAGACTCATATAAAACAGACCAATTATCAAACCACTTAAAGTGCATAAAATCTCTTTTTCAGGGGATTTGGGGGTTATTTTGTGCTTCTGGTGCTTCCTCACACACACACGGGAATAAAACCATCCAAAAATAGGGTGTTTTTTGAAAATGAAACCATGGAAACCTGAAGATGAGCAGAATATGGGACCTTTAAGACGACAGAGTGCAAAATCATCACAGAGACATGTACAACAGTTTTGAAAATGCCGTTAAAATTCAATTAAAACAGAAAACATTCGCATTTTACAGTCTGAAAACAGCATTTTCTGCCATTTTTTGCATGAAATGTATCTTTAACAAACAATCGATTATCAAAATAGTTTCAAATTATTCTTCTATCGATCAACTAATTGATTAGTTGACTAATCGTTGCAGCTGTAATGTCTGTGAGACCCTTTAAAATACACAGAAACACACCAGCCGCCATCATCCCCACTAAAAACAGCCCAATTTTTCTTAACGGTGCCCTCCACTGCCACCCTGGTGGAGCATAACTACCGTAACAAAATGTGTCCTCTGGGTCATTTCGGCATGATAACCAATAACAACACCCCCATCTTGGAGTAACAGATGAATTCCGAAGTAGACTCTAAAGCCTGCTGGTTTCTCTCATGTCTCAAGTGTATTTAATTACTCCTCTTTGACTTTCTGGTGAGCAGCGAACTCTTAAATGCCCGATTTTGTGAATGGAGTCTGGTGTTGAATGCGTTCCACTATTGAGTACTGAACCCAACGGGAGCCTGCTAAACTTTGACTATAAATTGAAAATCACTTGAATTAGGATAATCTTGGTTTAACAGAAGTAGAATCTAAAGACTGCTGCTGGTTTCTATCATGTCTCAATTGTACTTAATTACTCCTCTATGACTTTCTGGTGCACAACAAACTCTTAAATGCCCGATTTCTTGAATGGAGTCTGGTGTTAGCTGCGTTCCACTATTGAGTATTGAACCAAACCGCATCCTGCTAACCTTAGCCTAGCCTATATGTTGGAAATCACTTGAATTAGGATGATCTTGGAGTAACAGATGAATGCCGAAGTAGACTCTAAAGCCTGCTGGTTTCTCTCATTTGTCTCAACTGTATTTAATTACTCTTCTATGACTTTCTGGTGCACAACGAACCCTTAAATGTCCGATTTCTTGAATAGAGTCTGGTGTTAGCTGCGTTCCACTATTGAGTATTGAACCAAACGGCATCCTGCTAACCTTAGCCTAGCCTATATGTTGAAAATCACTTGAATTAGGATGATCTTGAAGTAACAGATGATTGCCGACATAAAACATAAAACCTGCTGGTTTCTATCATGTCTCAAGTGTATTTAATTACTCCTCTATGACTTTCTGGTGAGCAGCGAACTCTTAAATGTCCGATTTTGTGAATGGAGTCTGGTGTTGAATGCGTTCCACTATTGGGTATTGAACCTAACCGCATCCTGCTAACCTTAGCCTAGCCTATATGTTGGAAATCACTTGAATTAGGATGATCTTGGAGTAACAGATGAATGCCGACATAAAACATAAAACCTGCTGGTTTCTATCATGTCTCAACTGTGTTTAATTACTCCTCTATGACTTTCTGGTGAGCAACAAACTCTTAAATGCCCGATTTTGTGAATGGAGTCTGGTGTTGAATGCGTTCCACTATTGAGTATTGAACCAAACGGGAGCCTGCTAAACT